>LUCH01000879.1:154439-166108 GCA_013368495.1 Paragonimus heterotremus | reverse complement strand
TTATTGTACAGGAATGAAACATCGTTTGCAAACAAAAATAAGCAAATCTCTACAACAGGTTCAAGGTTGGAGGCTCATGTCATCAGGAACCAGTCAGTTTGTCCGTTTTTATGTCACCGGTTTTCTGTTGACCTGAAAAGCAGTCATTAAAAACAGGGTGTAGCAACGTTCTTGTTCAATTTCAGTTTCAATTTCAAATCCAGGACTTGATGAAGGCCTGAGCATCTTGACGTCGTTATGCTTGACTGGTGTGATCCGGAGATTGACCAGACTGCGTTTTCTTTCGATGCGGATGCTTCCGGTAGTGGTCTGAGGGTAGAAATAAAAAACATAACAACTCCAGGCTGCCCTGAACAGCAAGAGCAAATCACTTTTTTGATTAGTACAAAGTGGGGAAAAGGTTGTTCCAACATTTGTCTAGCTCTGTTTTGAATACATCCACGCTGGAGGCCTCCACGACCTTTGCAGGTAATTTTTCCGCGAGCTGACAACCCGGTTAGTGAAAAACTTAAACCTAACTGCCGATCATGATCTTGTTTTTTTGACCATGAAACAACGTCCTCTTAAATCTCTATCCTGACGTATCACAAACAAGCATTCCAGGGGACTTGTACCAGTGTGGTGGATAATCTTGTACACTTCCATAAGGTCTTCTCTTACCCGCCGGCGTTCGAACGAGAATAGTTCCAACGAGCTTAGTCGGTCTTTGTAACTTAGATCCTTCATACCCCATACCTTACGTTTGGCGGGCTTTTTTACTTCTTCGAAGGCAGCTATGTCCTTTTAGATACGGTGACCACGCCTAGCCTAGGTTCTAAGTGAGATCGAACTATGGTCACTTACAGTGGAATGAACACTGCTGGACATGAGTTGGCGATCGCAGAGTTTAGTGGTTACAGCGTTTGCCGTGCTTTTGTCATGCCTTCAGCACATTGAGCATTTGAAGGAAGCGTGCTAGTGACCTGGATACTTAAGTCTCTTGTTTGTTGTTTACTTGCGAGTTCGGCTTTCAGACCATGTGCATCCCTTATATATCTGGGGGTCGACTGAATGGCCTTAGCAAAGGACATGACTTTTGAGATTATCCAGTGGTTAATCCACCCTAACGTCCATTCACAGCTCTTCAGAATCTCCTCCTGGAGGGCGCCAAAACCCGAGTCTGTTGTTCAAACCAGTGGTCTCGATGGTTGCTTCCGTGACTCGTTCTTTGAGCTGTTGCCAAATATCCTCGTGGTTAGCGCCTTCCGGGTGAACGGCAACTTCAAACTGAAAGACGATCGCTGCCTCGCAGTTTTCCAAACGTTTGCCATCCAACTCCTGCTGTTGTTCGGGTGGTCTACAACAGACAGTCCTGTGAACGTAGATTATCAAGTTGATCTTGACCAGTCTATGACCAATGTTACGCCCAGCGCCGCGAACCACTTGCGTTGTCGGCTCTTCACGACTGTCGCTTCACCGCGCGGTCACTAAGTGGAACAAATATCGAGGATCGCTTCGTGAGTGAGTCTACGTCGTGACGTCGTTTGCAACCAGCTGGAATCGGCTGTTTGTAGTAACCAGCTCGTAAGTGGCACACAAGTGGTGCAGACTATCGCGGTTTTTGTTGACTGAAGCAGCACCGTATCGTCCGGGTACTCTCAGGCGGGATACCGAGTCGCTCCCAACTCAAGCGTTCAAGTAATGCAAAACAAACGCCCGGCCACTCAACGGTGCCGAACGGATTAAGGCTGAAAGTTGGCCACAGAACTGGTCCTTTGTATCGTCGATGCAAAACATTGCTGGACTATAAACGCCTATAAGTGTGGTACACTTACCTCGACCAAGCCGCAGGCACATATACATCACTTGAGGACTGATGCTGTGAAGAACGTCTATCGTCAAACAACTGGCGCGGTCACCGGCGAAAATATAAACACTATGCTCCGGAGTACTCTATATCGAGTAACCAATCCCGAGAAAGGTGCAATCAGCACCTGTTTCTCCCAGCTTACTTTCGTCTGCAAGCCTTACTCTCCACAAGTGTGTTACGTCTATTTCACGCCGGTTTAGTTTCATGGCAATCTGCGGCCTAGCGCTCTACCCCATTGTAATAATAATAATAACAATAATAATGGAATATTTCTCAACTCATCTGGAGGAAACACGCTGAGATAAGTGTGATCAGTACACGCATTTTAAAGTGAAACGCACACCGTACACAATTGTTAATTGTACAATACACCAACTATGAAGATGAAGTAACAAAACGGACATGGTAATAGAGGAAAATTCTATTTTATGAAGAAGCAGCTGGCGTCGAACCAGCGTCGAACCAGAAGCGTGTTCACATTGCATGTTACGACATAGAGCGTATTGCGTATCTAGACCTGTTTCAAGTTTGTCTTCGTGTTACTGAGAATAGTGTGAGCATTGTCTGTTCTGCGGTTCCTGCTAGAGGGGGTCGTTAAAACAGCAGTCATCGCAGGAGGGAAAGGTTTGGCTGTATCATATCTTCACCTATGAACCATGCAATAAGCAGTAGACGGGCCAAACCGGCGAGCTTGCGCGAAGGCGTGATGATGGATTATATGTTCCGGGGATACTGCGGTCGCCCGTTCATATACCGCAGCCTTTAGCTTAAAAACCTGTATCACGGGGCAGCGGGTCCCTCACACATACACATGAGCAAACGCAATACCATCGACCATCACCACCAACCAATTCGCAATGGATATGCACAACCTTGAGCGTCACACACCTATACATTCGACACCTTCAAAACTGGCTAGTACTATCGCACGGACAAAAAAGTCACATAAGAAAAACCAGACCAGGCATCATGCAGAACCAAACCACTACACATTGGCGACGTCCGCAGCTGGCGCAATTGTTTTCGTCTGGCTGCCGCCTTTTCGACAATTTGGCGTGGTTGACCACTCAGTGACCGAGGTCCCATTCTGCATATCCCGTTGAATCAAAACAAAACACAAGCTTGGTCATCAGGTCAAAGAAATGGAAAGGGGAACCAGAAGCGGCCACCGGAAGTCACCAAACGTACATACGTATATACATTCTCTGTGGCAGAAGATGAGCTTATCCAATTCATGCTGTTCACTCATTCGAAACGTGGGTTCCCAGGTTGGCGTTGTCGGTGTGCCTAGGCTCGAAAGAGACAGAGTAGGAACCGTGAAGTGTCAGCGCGAGCAAACAGAATTTCCACTCAAACGAGAGTACGTGCACACCATCATTTACGTCCTGTAGGAAGGTGTTCCCATTATTCTTATTCACAGAACGTCGTGTCAATATGGCAGCCTGCCAGGTCTTTGGGCCAGTTTTAGCGAGTGGCGTCGTAGACCGCTAATGTTTATCCCCAACAGCAAGCTGCGTTCTGGGCGCAGGGAATCACTCGAGATAAGCTAAGTTTGGACGAGGTCCCGCCTCAATTGTCTTTATGAGAGTAAAAAGCTACAGGTCGGTTAAGCCTCTTGGGGCAGGACTGACTTCGCAGGCTTCATAGCAGATTTTGGGACAGTTTCGGGTGGATTCAATCTCCAGTGAATCATTGGCATGGTAAAGGGGACAAATTCTGATGTTCATCTTAAATAGCAGACGGAAGCGCGACCAATAAATAATAGTGAACGGGAAAGTATGTATGGCTCATAAGTTTCTTGTCAGCAAGCGTAATTTGGCTTAGATGTTTTGAGCCGTTGACTGGCACACAGGTCTAGTGAAGATAGTGTCATGTTATTTCTTGAACTCAGCAGCTGGTTGGCGCAGTACTAATGTCGTATGAATGAGAGGGTCCTGTAGTATTTGTTAAACCTCATGTTTAGACTCGCTAACTCCTAGCAAGTTATCTCGTCCATTCAGAAACGGAGCGGATGAGTGTAAGCAAATTGCGATGGCTTCTGTCGTGGTCAGTAAACAACGTTTGACCCACTTCAAAGGTGACCCACAGATTTGGTAGATCCGCTTAAACGAGTAGGCTGGGTTGCTTGAATGGTTCGGTTTGATTAGATGCGCAGCAACCGTCGATTATTAACATTTATCCTCAGGTGGCCATGCCAAATGACGCTCCCGAATGCATCCAGATAATCTCTTAGCTGTGCAGGCCAAGGTAACCTGTTCCACTGCACTAAATTAAACGGTAAACACAAAGAGAGACGACATGTACTGGGAATATATCTTTTATTTGGGGATCAAACTTATGTGGAAGTAAATCGAACACGCAATTAAACAGCGACCCGGGTTTGGTTAAGGGTTACTTCAAGTCCCCTGGTTATACCTCCAGCGTCGCTGCCGCCTTTGAATGAAAACTTAATATAGACAGGATTTTGTATGCAACTTGCGGTACGTCTACCTTTGTACTAATTATCACATACTTACAAATAAACTGTTCCGGGTAGTCATTCCGGAGGAGTGTGTTAGAAACAAATTGTCTCTTCACTATAGTGTCACCTAGACAGACTTTCACAGCTTTATCAAGTAAACACCGGACTAGGTTCTTTTGGTCTGAAGGATATAAAGCTGTTAAAATTAGTACTGTCCTGACCAGGTTGCATTACGATACAGGCTGTATTGTTTTGTGCCGTTCTCATGGCGTGATATAAACAAGTCCGAAAATGTTACGCCTGATGACGATTCAGGTTCCATAGAGAGGCGGCTACTTTCGTGGGCACAGTTGAAGTGTACTACTATTTTATGGAGGCCGTTAGAAGTAAACGACATCGTCTACCTGGAAGACGATTCATCCATATCCTGAATGTACTGAAGCAGCTGCCACTCTGGGAAAATCAAACGTCGGCGGTGACTGGATTGTATTGACGTCTGGATGGGATAAAGCATAGTTTGCAATACTGGTGGCCCTACCTTGGCGGTTGATGTCCGTGGTAAAATGGGAAACATAATTCAAACGTGTGACTTCAGAAAGGGAGGACCGATTTGGTTTGGTCTGGAAGGCGCATAGTAATAATAATGTATAGTTTCTAACGCGTCCGTGAGAACCGTGCTTGAATGTGCGCGGCAGAAAAAAATGGCATAATATGACAAATGCAAAATCCGTCGGTGAATAAAGCTCCATTGGGTTGGAGACGGAAGTAGAAACCTGGTGCTTGTCGGGATTCCACATTTCGATGCGTAGAATCCCAGGGTCCTCACCAGTTGGATGAAGTGGGGGAGGAAAGTGCGGTATCCGAATTAAAGCCATGTATATTGGGAAAGGTGAGCCTCCAAAATTACTACAGATTCAGCAGAAACGAAATTGGCAGGTAGGGCATTCCAACACTTGCAAACGGGTAGTAAGTAAAGGTCCATGTGTGCGTTCTAGCCTGCTATGCTGAACCTCTGGTATTAGGGTTTGGCCACTGAATGTCGTGCTATTTCTCCGTATGAGCAACAACCGGCACGGATGTTTAGGGGATGATATGAGAGAAAAGGATTGCAGTCTACAGATTTTTGACACACGCCCTAGAAAAAATAATGTGCGAGTTCCACGGATTTCGTCAAAAAGCTGTGATGTTTACTTAAATTACCTATTACAGTATTATGTATGAACCGATAGATAGAAAAGTAAGTCTCGCAGGAACATACGTCAGGGGATTTCGCCACCACTCGACGTATACATATTCAAAAGGCTGTGGAAGTAAATCTGTTTGGTCGATGGATGACAGAAAACTTAAATCGGGCGGAAAATTGTGCAGACTCAGTCAATTCCTCGAAGGCGTCAAAAAGTAATAACTGTCGTGAATCGTTCAGTCACTGCTGGCGTTTGAATATTCTCTCATCGCAAAAGTTTCCCCCGTACATCTGATTTTTGTGGGAGTAAGAAAAAAAGCACGATTTTACATTAGAGGTGGCAAACTGAAGTGATCACATCGATTGTGACGGATAATACAGAATATGTGCCTTTCTTTTTAACTAAACCTAGACTAGCGATTGGATACACTAAGCGCTCAATCTTCCTTCCTGCAGCTCGACTACATTTTTATAAACTGTGCAAACGACCTTAGCTGGAGTACTGTACGTTCATATGTAGTCATTTGCGTAAGTCTGATAGGTTTGCTCTAGAAGGTCTCCAACGTGCATTTGCGGAAGTTTTAGTAGGTTACCCGCCCTCTCTGAACTACAGAGAACGCCGTCAGACGTTTGCATTAGATCCTGTTTGGCTACGGCGTCTCAAGCTGAACCTTGCGTTCATGTATAATCTAGTTTATGGCAATGAATTTATTGTCGAATTTGCGATTCGCCTTCGGCGTAGCTCAAAATACAACATCAAGAGCGAAGAGTTCACTTCGATTGCTCTTAGATCCTGTAAAACACGGTGGTCAAATCTTTATGTTAAATAATCCCACATTCGGAACAAAGTCCCGGTGGGAATATACGTCAACTAAAACGGAGCGTAGAAACCTTCCAGATAATAACGAGCGTGATGTCTATTCTCAGCCTTTACCTGCTTGAAGACAATATTCTTGTAAACGGCCGTAATACCATCGAAACATTTGATCTAATCTAATAAGATCTGAGGGGAAACTCAAATCGCACGACATAACGCCACGTACACTCCGAATTAATCAAAGGTATCAACTCCACCATCCGAGATATTTCTCAATTTCGAAGCTCATTATGAGTCCAGCAAGATAAATCTTGCACATAGTTATGTCCAAAACTAGAAGCTGAACAACAAAACTATAGCCAACACGTGGTGTCAATACACATGCCTCCGTTAGTAATGGTCAAACCGTCCTAGCAAACTATTACCTCAAAGTTAGTGATTACCAGTTGCGTATAGTTATCTATAACTATGCAAAGGCCGGACACGCTGAGCTGTGAAAAAATTATATAAATGAGCCTGTGCGCCCCATGATTACATGTAACCATGTGCCTCTCCCTATCCTAACAGAACACCTGGCAATCTTTCCGCGTTGTTAAACATTCTTTCCGTTCTATATGTCGGCCGTGTTTGCCAAGTCGACATCGGAATTCGACTGAGGTCACATACTAAGAAAAATTGTGGATCGACCTCTTTTCACGTTACACAATAACAACTACTTGTTAGATATATGCATTTTGTTAACTAACACAAAATTATAAACTTTATATAAAAGCTTAGGCCAGAAAATAACACATTCCATTATTCGTCATACTTCACATGATCATTTTACTTTCTCCCGTTTATCACATAATTCTGCCCATCATGCTTGATTCCACGATTAATTCTAACGCAGAGCAACATTCCATAACATCCGGACAATCAAAATCCCGTATGGTTGGGACAATTCACAATGTCTGCCGAATTCTGTCTATTTTGAGGCCATAACCGAGTCCCCTCTAGGAGACCATCCACTTCTCAGCAAAAATTTGGGCCCTGTTCTCTGCACTCATGTTGGCAATGCTTCCTACAGTTTTTCGGAGCTGTCTACATCAAATAATGGCAAATTCTTCGACTGCTCATTTTCTCCGTCGCCAGATACCCTATTTCTGGCATGACCATGGCCATAAGGCCAGCGTTTACCTTGTTAACCGAGAATTGGTTTAGCTACTCAGCGTTTTTTAAATCGAATATTGAAGACATCGAGAACTGTCTTTTTAGAAGCACGTGTCCCAAATTCTTTTTCATAAAGTGGAATTTTTCTCTCCTATTATGTCTGTTTTTACCTTATTTTCCTAGTTGGCGTATTGTACAATTTTTGTGTGCATGATATGTGCATATGCGTATCGTGTTACAATGTGTGCATTGATCACGCTCATCCGAACCTGCTTCTCACAGATGCGCTGATAAAAATACCGTTGTTATTATTAGATCATTTAGTTACTGTCATCGCTTGCCTCATAATTCCTGGCTACGTCGTCTTGTCTTTGTTGCAAAATGGTCAAACAATCCACTTGCTACTTGGACACCAAGTTTTTCCGCGTAAAGGACCATAAGCTAGAGGGCTCCTGCTGTAATGCATGGCTTCAAATCTCCTGCCTTGGTGGTTATCCAGAGCTGTACCACGCACTAAGCGCAGTCAATATAGACTGCACTCCATCAAACTAAGCTGGCCGTCGTTCCTTTGGGAAGATATTTGACGGTCAACCAGACAACAGTGGCAACGCGATAGCCGCAGCTAGCGAACCAGCGTGCAATATATCCACACTTCGTAGCATCGCCGACGACGCCATTACGCACGACCTTACTCAGGGTGTGATAACACAAACTGAACGCTAGCTAAGTGATCAAAAAGACCGTATGTGTCGGTACTGGCGGGCGCGCAAGAACAGTCACGTTCAATAGGCAGTGGTGTGCCTTTCGTAAAGACTAAGCATTTTGCTGTCCCGTCAGACTTCGTTATGGCGCAGGGCCTTCCGGAGTGCAGTGACTCGTCTCTCCAACTTCACGATCAACACGACCGTGAACCCTGGCTTGCTCTCTGTGTTCAAATGCAAATCAACCCTCCGCGTCCTATCTCTGTTATCCGTCTCGCAAGAAAACCCGACTCACCGCATGTAAACAAACTGAGGTTGTTACGGGTTTTCCTTAAAAGTTCCCCAGAAACGGAGGGGATTCTCCTAACGGCCTTCAAACTGCACCTGCTTGATGGCGCCCCAATTTATCCCAACATGCCCTGTGCCGAGCGACAACGGTGATACCAGGCAACGAAAAATGCGATCGATGTTGATTGTCCCCTCAACATGATCATTTGAAACGTGCCTCATATATGTAGGGACAATGCCGCGCACGATACTGATCAATGAAAATTTCTTGTTTCTGCCTTAAGGCAAGAAGATGTGCTTCTGCAGACATTACTGCGCATCCCGCGTTCTAGGCTGCCCCAAGCTGATTCCCTAACACGGCTGTTGAAAATAACCGTGACTATTCCCGAGAAAGTTGCATATATACTTGAGCCTTTTCACCGCGAGCGCCACCAAATCCCAGGAGGCATAAACTTCCACCCCGATTTTTCAAATTGACGAACGCGAGAAGTTACGAGATGACTGTCAGGCACGAGCTGTTCAGTTAGTCACTCCCTTAGTTGACCTACAGTCCGCTAGTCGGCTCAGTCAGAGTAAACGATGGCCATGCTGGTGTTCTCAGCGTCCCTCGGAAAATCCAGTCTATTACCGAGTTCGGCAACCTGCAACCATTCAGGGGAAATTCTTTCAAAGTTGGTCCTAACAACACCCAAAGTTTAATCAGCAAACTTGGTGAGTTTCGCGCGTTGCCTCGAGAATGACTTCTTTATTGTCGGAATTACTGAACCACGGCTCCCGCCAAACCATCTCGATCCTGTGCCTGATATATCAGGCGTGCTGTTCTTTCGGAGTGATAGAATAGTGGACACAGGTGGCGGTGTCGCCGTTTATGCCCTTAACTCCCTCCGGGATACGCCCTTGTCTCGGCCAACACTCACTACCATTCCTGAATCTCTCTAGTGCTCCCTTGCACTGTCCGACTCCGAGAGATTATTAGCTGGCGTAGTACATCGCACCCACTGCTCCTGCTTTGGCCGTGATTATGCAATCCTGTCCGGACCCAACTGTATCCCATCCCTAGGATACCCACGTATTCAAATAATGGGAAACTTCAACCTGCCACATATTGACTTCCGATTCCATTCATACGAAGGCCCAGTTGGTGTAATGCCTGTAACATTTCTAGCCTCAGTTGCAGCTACTGGCCTTACGGAGCATATGACCGACTGTACAAAACGACGTGAGAGCCGTTCTCCTTAACGTCTAGACACATTTTCACGATTGGGGGGCTAATGGTAGACACCTGAACAACGAATGACGCACTCAACTTAAGCGATGACGCTGTGACAACCTTTAACTTCATTTGTGGTGCTCAGCTTACCTCCAAAGAAAACGTTCCAAAAAGGAGCTTCCAAGGAATTAGGGTGGGTGTAATCAACGCGTACTAAGCCAATGCTCCGTGGGATCAGTTTAATCCATCACCGTCCACCATCCATCACCGTCCGTTAGAAAAATGTATGATAATTTTACTAATACCATTCGCGAAGCAATAGACTGCTCAACCACACTCTACTTTACATTCCGCTGGAATGCGCAACAGCAATCGCGGTCCCGAAAGTTGAAAATAATCCCCGCTAAGCGTCTAGCGTTTACTCGGTTCAGTATGTGAGAAGATCTAGATGAACGTCATCTGTATGCACAAATTTGGAACCGATACACCAAACCAAACAGGGAACACTGACTAGATTTCCACCGGCGTTCAACCCAGCGATTCGTCAGTGGTCCTAAAAACTTGTTTAATGTTGTATCAAAAACCCCTAAAGTCAAAGCTGACGTTTCCCAGCTAACCGGCCCGCGAGGGCTTACTTGTACAGATGATGAAATTTCTGATGTTCTGGATAACTTCTACAGCATTACGCTCACTAACGTCGTTCCGAACTGCCCGGTGGCGGGAGGTGCTTGTACTTTTGGAGAAATCTCCACGGCAAATACGATTTCGGATGCTGTGCTAACGAAACTGCCCCGATCAAACACACATCTCCCGGGGCAGGTTGTTTATCTCCTTTATTCATTGTCCATGAGGTTGTACAGTTAACTATCCCTCTAAGCGTCATGTTTAAGCAGTCAATTCATGTAGGAACAGTATCCAAAAGCTGGAACTCGGCGAATATCAATCCCATCTTCGAAGGTCGCCAGCGCAATCAGCCTTCCAACTATCGTCCGATTGCCCTCTTATCACGTGTGTTCAAGGTCCTTAAAGCGTCAATCCAAGGCTCACTAGTATACACCTTTTAGTGCTAGCTTTCTTCTGCAGCGAACAACACGGCTTCCTTCGCGGTCGCTCATGTAATACAAATTTGTTGCTAACTGTAGACCAGTGGACCCCTGCTGCTGACAGAGGGGAGGGAGTCGAATCTATTTACCTTGAATTTATCAAGGCTTTTGACCAGACAGGCTTCATCCTTGTGGTGTCAAAGGTAACCTCCTCCGCTAACCTAGATCTTATATATCTGGCCGTTCCGACCCAGTGTACGTGGGTTCCGCCATATCTTCTGCCAATCTCAGCCTGAACGGAGTCCCACAGGGCTCCATCCTGGCGCCACTACTCTTCTCCATCTTCATCAATGATCCGCCATCTAGAGTATCATTCGCACTGCTACTTTTTGCCGACGATAGTAAAACCTGGCGTATTGTACGCAACAGCTCTGACGCAAACACCTTGCAGGCTAATAATAGTGCGCCTCATTAATGGTCGGGATCGAAATTCAGCGAGTTCAACACCGGCAAGTAGGAAGTTATGCATATCAGGCATATGCACAATTTACCTTATGCCCTTGGCAGAATAACGCCAAGCCGCTGAAAGAGAAAAAACCCCTGGAAATGCTGTGACATATAACTTCTCAAGTTCTCCCAACATTGAGGCGAGCGCCACGAAAGCCAATAGCGTACTGTCGCTTCTGAAGAGTGTGTTTGGAAAATTCGAGCGATCATGTATTAATAATCGGTGCAGCAGCTTTATCCTTCATCACATCGAGTGAGGGATCCTTGTTTAGCCTCCTCACTTACAACAGAACAAGCCAAGTTTGGAAGCTGTTCAGACGTGCTCGACGAAAGCCGTCCGTGGGTTGAGGGCTCACTGTACTGATCGCGCTTATGTGAGCGTGTTTCTCACAGATTCGTTGAGAAATATACCATTATTATTATTGGCAGTTGTGTAGTTCGCCGGTATGGTGTTTCAA
>LUCH01000879.1:136083-146750 GCA_013368495.1 Paragonimus heterotremus | reverse complement strand
AATGCTCGGGATGCGCGATCTATTGGTCAGTTAATCACGGTACACAGCTTGCGTTGGCTGGGTCACGTACTCCGTATGTCATCTGATCGTTTACCGTACCGGGCATTATATACTGAGACCACTAACAGTTGGGTGAAACCACCTGGTGGTCAAGCAACAACGTGGTCACGAAAGATGAAGACTGACTGCTCTATAGAGCAAAGTGGGTAGGTGTCGCCTGCCTGGATGGGGTCCTCATGACCGCTGAAATCGCTGGTTAGAGACGCTATCCGAGATGGTGGTGTGTCGCAGTCAACGGCATACCTGTATTCATGCCATTTACAGTTCTTCCTCTTAGTCTCCTTTTAATGATTTTCAAACCTCTTAGTAACATTTTATCCCAGGATATTCCACGTCACTGTTAAGGTGACCGACGGCCCGAGCCACAGTACCTTTTGGTTAGGCTCATGTCGGATATGATGATTATGATGATAATGTTAGTCATCTTTAAATGGCAGTTCTGTGTAAACATTCTTTTCTCCTAAAGTGACCACCTCCTCTGATAGTCCTTTTTTCTACTATGCTCATCCAATAACCTTTTGGGGGTAACCATTTGATTGTAGGACAGAAGTAATCAGGTCCGGTTCCTCCAAAAGGCTGCCATATGTACAGATTCGCCTTTATAGTGGATCTAAACGCTATGTACAATTCAGGTGTGAATACAAATTCAAAAGTGATAAAAAATGAAAACAACTGACTCACAGTAGTTCGTGAAGGCGCGTCGTTTAGAGTTTCACCACACAGTATGAAGTATCCAAATGATGCAATCCGTCATATAGTTCCCAAGTGACTTTGGAAGTCACAACGAAGATGATTCCGATGACAGATGAATTAGGAAAGGCGCTGAGATGAATGCGGATTCCGTTAGCCGTTAACTCTCCCAAAATCCGTATACATGTGACAGTGAACGCAGAGAGAGAACACAGGGCTCGCGACCTTGGAAGTGTAATTTGTGTATATTGTTAATTGAATCAACTCACATGTGAATTTGAAGAGGGTGAAAAATGCGAAAAACAATGAAAATTATGCTGTCCAATATGCTGCACAAAACGCTACAGTTTGCTCATGTGAACAGACTATTCACTAGTGTGCCTTTATGCTGGACCGATATGAAGCTGCTAAAGTTTGAGTATTGACGGAACCACGTGGACTTACTATAGATAGTTCTTCAAGCCCAGCCATTCTCTCGGTGATTTGTGAGTATATCTGAAAATGGCAGACAGTTGTTGACCTCAAGTCCACAAGTAACTTGCAAGTTGGGGTGAGAACTGTTTAGACGTTGCACTGGGTTATCTATCGCCTGTTTAGATCGACTGAATACTGATGTGCCGTCAACGTAACGCTTGTAACATGGCAAGTTTCCTATCTTTGTAGCTAGCTGCTGTTTTGTTTGTAACATGAAAGTTTCAGCTTAGATGGGACCTAGTGTACTTTCTGTGGTCACTGCGTCTTTTTGACGGTAGGACTGCTCGAGAAAACGGAAACTGGCATTTTCAATGGACAGTTGTACAGTTTCATACGATCGGTTGGAAGTGACGACGAAATGTGAATCACTTAAAAGAGCTCACAAATATCAGCAATCGTTTCATGCAGCGGAACGTTTGTGAACAGTGTCTAAACGTCTTTAGAGCACATCAGTTCGGTAGTAAGATTAATTCTGTCCAAGCTAGTGATCAGTTCAAAAGAATTTTTGTTGAACTGTGTCTGAAATTATTGTTTCAATGAGGTTGGAATAGTGACTAGCCAGCCTGCCAACTTACGCTAAGGAGAGTGTAACATTGCCGTCATTGTCCTAAGCGACTTCCCAGACTCGTACGTCCTCGGTTGAACGTAAAGTTAGAGTGTTTAAGACCCACACGATTTAATGGTTTTACGGTTACTTCATCAGTAATCCTCAACTGTGAGAGCAGTTGAAGATGTCCTATGCGATCCTCTATCTCAGTAACATTATTCATTCTCTCTGTTTGCCAAAACTTCGTTTGGTCAGCCAATATTGATAACGTCTCCTGTAAATACACGCCTTTGTTTAGAGTGACGGCCCGAAAGCCATCGTCAGGTGCAATTATAACCACGATTTTGAATGAGGTTTTCTTAACGAATGAAGATGTTCCCTAGTGATAGCACACCGATTATTAATCGGAGTTTTGATAAACCTATAAGTCTTATCGGTGAATTTAGTCTTTAAACGTTTTAAACAGCAAGCGTACAGGTGTATGTATAAAATTTAGTAGATGCGAAAACTTACAAAGTTTCTGAAATACAAATGGCTAAACATGCGTTATACCCGGTGTCAGATTATGTAATGATTTGTCAGAACCTGTTCACCCTCCCTAATTTGCACACTATCAGGAACTGTAATCAAAGAATGACGCGCAACGTAACTCCTTATATCTTGCCAAAAACAAATGTATATTATATATCTACTTTGCTCGCGGTCTTTGGGCTAAGTGGGATTTGTCTAAATGTGGAAAACGAATAGAGGTAGTATCAAAAATTAGATGCATAATAATCCATATAGACTTGCAACCACATGCTAGTTGGCGTTCACTATGATGTCATGTTCCACATTTTCAAATTAAACAACATGCAAACCTTAGTTTTATTTTATACGAATTTGAATTCTGTGATGGAACAGTGGGTCGCTTGTGCATTCACCTACCCCTGAATCACTCGAGACGCCTGTACACTTAACGTGTCAACGCAATATAGTTTACCTGCAACAGTCACACACACACTTACTGGAATAGTTCGTCATTCTGAAAAGTGGTGCCGTATCTTACGTAGGTATATTCGAGTGAGTTGACAAAAGTTGTAATCCAGAATACTTAAATGTTGTAATAGGCACGGCGTTAGACGGTGTGAGTCGCAATTTCATGTGATCCTGTATGCTTTTCTTCTTGGTGCTTATGGTCTACTATACGAGTCTAGTAATTTTAACGATGATTACTTGGGTAAACACGTAATTACATGCGTGCACTATACTCGCTCGAATGCTTGAGATCACAGCGGAGAACATCGAATGTTGTGCCATGTTACTTATATCAAATGTCTCTGTTTACGCAAGTTGTTAATGCAATATATCATACGTGGAACCCATTCATGAGCGTCACGATCACTAAAATCCACTAAGTTGCGCTAGAGTTTGGGAAGAATTAGTATAGTAGCATCCATATTCACCATGCTATTACGTTCACGTTCTGAAGGTTACTGAGTCTTTTTGCTGTGTGTTGAGGCTGTATGTTGTTTGATATTATGTCATTTGATCAATCACAATGAGTGTAACGAGAACCATTTGCTTACCCAGTGAGTTAAGTGGCTATTGGTTTGGCCCGTTGAGGTAAAAATCAGAAGGATTCTATCAAACGGTACTAGCTGTTTTCACTGGAGACCGAAAGCAAGACATTCTGCTATGTCTTTTCAACATACCAGCTGAAATTACACCGTGGTACATAGGGGCCAACTACACTCCAACAGAGCAAGTTGCAAATATGGAATTGCATGAAATTTATCAAACTACAATCGCGGCATAAAAATGAGAGAAATCATGCTGCAACACCGTACAGACAGCATCATGTCCTATCGTTGTATGTTTATAAATAGACACGACTCGTTCTGTGAGGTGCCAGAGTTCTCCGTTGATAATCTACAAAACTGGTACACCCTGCGTTGTGTTGATTAGTCAGTTGTTTCACCTGGCTTGATTAGCCTTCGAACTGTCCTCTCACCTTTCATTTGGAAAGCTCTAAAGCTCACCTCAAAAATTGAAATTCCTGTTTGCTGGCTAAACTATTGTGTTTTATGACGCTTGTTAGTTGACCACAACTTTAAGTGTCTGGAATTGCAGCTACTCCGCTTTTTCTATGGGTATTCTCTTCAGCCTGTCAGTTGTCTACCTGCTAAAACGGTTGTCTGATATCTACCGATTTTTGGTTATGATGTGATCTCGGATGAACAGATATCCTGGAGCCCAATGATCTTCACAACTCACGTGCCAAGCTGCTGTGTGTTGCTCATTTGAGATAGTGGCGTAGCATCTTCTTGAAAGTTGGTCACATCCCTGATACAAATGCCTTGCAGGGGTCTCAGAGATCTATAGACTTACAAAACATAGCCGGACACTCTTTATTTATTCGGTTTGCTACTTTGAAGACTCATGAAGTATTTTTTCTCTAAAGACATCTAGACAGGGCAGTGTTCTTTCGTTGACGCAACTGATAACAAGTTTCTGCTTTCGAACCAAATTTTCCTGCTGTAATCGGGAACCCGAGTGGGTCTACTGTGTCGTCAGAATTTTATTCCGGTCACAAACAACTGTCATTTGTTATCAGTAATAAGAACCGAGCGTATACGTCCGCGGTTAAAATACTTCTTCATGACTTCTGCAATACCTTGTATTGATGGGTGGTGATGATTAGGGAAATTTCGGGTCATTATAAGTGAAAATTGTTCAGCATGGACGCTTTTTACTTGTTAAGGTCTGATCTGCGGCAGTGTGCATATACTATTAGGTACGAAGTTTAACTTAATCAGGTAGTCTAATCTCTAGATCGGAATCTGACTTTGTGTAATTAGGCGATACTGTCCTTTGTCAGATACCTTATGTAATCGGTGACGTTGACTCAGCGGCACATTTGTTTCATGGCAAATTTAATTCGCTTGATCTTAATTTGGCTTTAACGAAGGTAATTTGGCGTCGGGGAAGTAGTATGACACACCTATTTCTACGACAGAGCATACCGGCTGGCTAGCTGGATATTTTTTGTCTGCTAAAAAGCGGTAGGTTTACGCTATTGCCATTCTTTTTTGAGTGTTAATAGTATACTGTCGGACACTTTCGTGGGCCCTTTGGTTGATAGAAGTGGCTTGCAATAAGCTTAGACTACTGCAGTAGAATATTTATCATGGACACTTCCTAGGTGATAGACATTATTGTAATCATTAGTTGCTAGCCTAATGCACCATGGTTGGAACATCGTTGTTATTGGCTTGAAAACTGAGGCGTCTGAAAATGTGTCTTATAACACAGTCGTTAGTAAGTGTGGTATTCTGGTCTCGAACAATATATCTATACAGTCTAACAACTGACCACACCAAAACTAAAGCTTGTTCTTGTTGTGAACCCTTCTAACGGTACGCTGGTTCGTTCTAGCTATTGTAATTCGTTTGGCAAAATTCGGATTCTCGTCACGGTAATAGTTAACACGAAAATCTTGGTCCCGAATATTACCGCGACTGTCCCCGCGTTCGCTCCCAAGGCAAGCCAAAAGACGCGTTCAAAATATGGAGCTTTGTTGCGCTCCCAAAATGTGTGCGACCAAGACGACAAATACAAAGTACTTATATGGTGCGCGGTGGCCAACCAGAGAAGGACAGCTAACGGGTAAAATAGTTAGGGTCACTGATAGGCATAGCGGAATAAAAAGTCAGACAGGTAAAAACTAGCCAAGGTCGCCACTTGGCCGCTCTGAGCAGGTCCGCTAACTAGGACGACGTCAACCGTTTTTTCTTTCTCACTTCGGAGGCGCCTTGGGACGGTAACAGGGTGGGCGCCCTAACACTTCCTTTCTTTCTTCCCGAGGTATTTTTTCCACGTCTTATTCTGCCACTCATAAAATGCAGACTACCAGGAGAATCCCCTGCTTTTTCGCACCTTCAACTTGCACCTGTAGCTGGCGCTGTGTATGTCAGTGGCAAGCACTGCATCAACATTGAGCGTTCCACGATATGTTCTATGGGAACATTCTCAATCATGCCACACTCAAGATTCCATTTAAAGTTAGTGGTCGCCTTAGGCAAAAGGTGTCTAGCTGTAGTAATAAAATTCAGGGAGAACGGAAGTAGAACTGCAAACAACGCAAAATGTTTTGCAGATTCTCCGGGTTCCTACATGTGTCCGGCCTCTCTGTGGATCGGTGTCTGGGTGATTCAAGTTAACATCCATTCACTGCGAGAGTAATTCCCAAAGATTACAATTTTGTGACGTGAAAGTTCCATCTTGTCTGTTTACCAGACAAATTGGCTTCGGAAAATGATGAAATACTGCTCATACCTGCCAGTTATACTATTTTCGCGCTTTACCAAGTACTGTTAAATCTCCATGGGATGAAAATGTCATAGAGATTGCATGAAACATTCGTTCAGCTGTAGTCTGGAATACTTCCGTTCACACATACAGTTTAAACTTAGGGGAGTTATATTAAAGAACCTTCATGGTCTGCTGACTTCCAGTGACTTAGATGCCAAGATCAGTCGCAGTTAGGAAGTTGCGAGACCAACTGAGTGAAACGAATCGACCTTTGTTTAACTGCGTCACATAGTTTTCCGCTTCATTTATAATTTTCACACATCTCTGCAACCTCATGTCATTGAAATTCAACGCTCTTCGTCATCTTTATTTGCAATCAAAGGCGGTGCGCTCCATAAGGATGATTGCATGCGAGTAACCGGAGTGAGGGCGTCACGAACGTGGTTCTGAAAAACCATGGAGCTGCACCGTGCGCTTCAAAAAGCCAGTTAACCCTTCACATTTGACGTCACTGAAATCATGTTTCTTTCATCCCGTGGCACACAAAATAAACGATCTGTTGATGAACTTAAGACTCTGTCACCTTCATCTCCATCACACCAATGACGTTTAGGTCTATGGGGACATCCAATGTCTCATAAGCCCAGAATTTCCAAGGTAGTATTAGATAGGGGAAAGCTGACAGGAGCCGTTGTTTATTCTTTCAGTCGCTTACTTTAGTGCGATTTCGCCAAACAATCTGTAACGGGGACTAACTGCGTCGTGGATCTCGACATGCATCCGATTCATATAAACACGGCTTACTGAATCTGTATGGGCTTTTGGAATGATAGACTCATTGCCCCTTGTCTAAATGAAATACTGTTGCGCTCCATACCGGAAAATTAGGTACGAGCGAACAGATTTCTGGTGCCCGGGGATCACAAGGAATAGGTGGATGAGTAGATTGTGCACTGTGACCTGTATCTTTGCCTACATTGAATTGTCATCTCATAGTTTTGTTAACGTTCTTGGTATGGGCCTTCTTTTGTATGCATGGCGAGCAGCATTCCGGCACGTGGATCGGTGAGAGAATTCACCACATGATTGACATCGATTGGCGGACGTCCTGACTGAAAGCGGTTTCGGCGGATTCATGATATACTTCGTCAGTGGAACTGACTTAGTTATTAGGTTATGCAGGTTGAAACTTCTCTGGTCACTGCATCACACCGTCCCCTGCAGCCAAATCTCACGTACATCTACAAACGACAAGGGTGGATTCATGAGAAGCTTCCGTTGCATGTTTGTTTGTGTCTTCAGTCCATCGATACCTCCGGTTTTCCTCCGTGTTGCAGCTTCACGATGAATCTACCGCAGAAATCACTTGTATGGTTCATTTCGCTGATAAATGGGTCAGCCCTGTCGATTAAAAATTTACCGGCGTTGCAGACTGTAGAAATGGTTGAACATAATATGTGTTATTGTCCATGTACAACAATTGCGAAGCTAGTTCCTTGCTGTTTGCCTCGTATGCAAAACATTTCCTCAACCTTATGCTAACGTGATTCAGAAGTCGTAAAGAAGAAACAGTGAGTCTGCAGGCAAACTTTATTTTACGGTTTGCTTCCCGTAAAACAAGCACACTTCAATCCAACAAGTAAAGGCACTAGGGCGATAGACGTGATGTAGTCTCCAGCACAACCGTACATCGGCTACCAAAGACTACGAATGTCAATGGGAACTCCAGTTGACTTTTAGAGTTCAAATAATCGTCGGGCTGATTGGGCGGTCTTTCAAACGGCAATGGCTAACACAGTGTTATTCTAGAGAATGTAGCTTATATTGTTAAAGATGAAGCAGATTCAATATACAACCACTAGCAAGGTGGCGGTGCTCACGCCAACACACTAACTTTGATGTTGGTTATTACTAATAACTCACGATTCATAAGGTATTATGAACAAGTACAGTGGTACTATTAAGGCAACTGTTACTTCGCAGCGATTTTAGGATTTTTGGGACATCCAGGGTGATCTCACTACACAACTCCGTTACCAATAACTACTCTTTCAAGGGGGTAAGACTGTGTCATTGGCGGAGGTTTTCCTGCTTATTAAAGAACAAATTTCATGCCACAAAATCTGTTTGATGTTAGTCCGACAAAACTAATCTTCAAACAAAAGCTGCGACATGTACACTTATTTGAAATACAACTTCTATTTGAATGGGTTTACTTTATTTGGAGACTGTGTTTATACAACAGGATGGTTATGAGGTTGTGTGGAAACTATCCTATCCTCAAACGGGGCATCAGCAAGCTTCAGAGCTTTCATTGCTACTGCGTCGATTGGTAAGATAATGAGAAACCAAATATCAGTTGATGATAATTCTCGTGCTTATCTCAGTCCATATTTCACAGAATAACTCACTGGCAATGGTGTTAATGCACCAGATTGTATCACTGTTATGAACTCATATTAAATGACAGGTTTACCTGACAGTAGGTTTGAAGTAAGCGTGTGTGGACGTTTAATGGACGTGTTGGCGCTCCATCATTTTCAGCTACGTGCTCTTACGTGGTCTTCCGATAGTAACTGGAATGATCTGGCATTATGACGTGAAGACATACTAATGGTTTTCGAAAAGGATAAAGTAGTCTATTCTGAGACCAACGACACTGGAGATGGCTTGCATAAAACATGTAACGGTCGGAAATATGCTAACCAGTGAAAGTCAACGGTATAGTAAAAACATCTACTAGTTGCACTGTTTCATGCCGATTGTTTTTTGAGTTTTCTGTAAGATGCCTGTTTCACAGAAAGTGAACAACGACATCTGGTGTCGATTAGCTGACTCGGACCTGTAGTGAAAACGGTATGGCTGTCAGTCTCACTTTGCTATACTTTTACGTGTTTGCCAGCTGAATATCTACTCACCCAGAGTTAGAGGCAATCAACTACTTTTACTACTATTCATTTTTTCGGCGTCGATTGAATATATATAACCTTGTAGAATGCTGTCCGACCAACCACAGTGCCGGCTGGCTGGTTGGCAAACATAGGTCTGGGTGATAGAATGGGGTTTGCAGCATGAACTGAAGAATTTCGACTTCGTCTCAACGAGAGCGATTGAACAAATGTACAGTCATTCCAACATTGGAAGGTTATAGCGGTCGAACTTATTCATGGGTTAACTGTAGGTCAAAATAAGGAGTGAGGTCGTTGCACCGAATCGCATCATCAACAGTCTGATCTATAAGGGTTTACCAGAAAGAATATTTACTGTCACGACTGTCCGTTCATAATGGCCAGATATCCTAAGATAACACCGTGTCCCACCACATCGATCATCAACGGAAGGTTTAGCTGTATTGCAATGAATATACCCTATACTTCATGGCAAATTCTTGATGAACGTTGCGTTATCTTTTTTGTTCAGTCCAAGTGGGTGCACAGGTTATCGCATTCAGGTTGACGGTGACCGATGCGACAGGTTTCTGGAGGAAGCGGATTAGCTGGAGAGAAGATGGTATTCAACGAATGTTATTGAAGTTATCGAGAACTAGCAGCGCGTGCACCTGTATGGAAGCTTGTGTGATAAAGAATGGAAGCCAGGCTTTTTGCCATGTCAAATCTGAACCGGATGGCCAATAACACGTGGTCGTTCCTGTTTGTTTTAGTCACGAGTGTTCATCTATAGTTTACAGCGGCTAGGCGCTATAAACCACCCTGTCCGCCTATTTGTGCGAAAAGTGTAGACGAAACATCTAACAGACTGGCGGAACTGTACGACTACAGCCAAGATCCTTGGAAATCTGCATGGTCATTGCTCATCACATATAAAACCCATATTGTCAAAAATGATCAACAGCAGATGACATTTTGGTACGTATATCCACTAACGCAACGATTCCTAACTATACGCAGTAGACACCAGACGCGAAGTATAAATACGAATGATTGGGAGACCTAACACATATTATGCAGAAATTACAGTAGACTTCGTGAATACTAAACGTCACCGACAGGCAAAAATGGCTGATAGAGTTTGCGATTCAAACGTCGTGCGCGCAAGCAAACCGAAAGGATGTAAGGCGCCGTCGGCATGCATAGTCCAACAAGCTTCCAAGCAAACAAGCGCGATCGTATACAGCAATCGAACGACAGGAAAAAACCTTACAGTCCTATGTTCTGCGTGAACTAGTATCCTAGGAAGAATTTCACACATTCTACAGCAGGCGGATCATGGTTACCTTCGAGTCACTACAGCATCCCGGGTTATACGATTTGTCACAACCGCAGGAGAAAGACTAAGTACTTGTGTGTCTGGTGTACGCGTGTGTGACAACGTAACTTCACAGCAGTTTACGTATATCGAGTGCACGAACTGCTTCATTTTTCGCTGTAGAGGTGACTTTACAAAGTAATCGGAATTCAGAACACACTGTCAGTCAGGAGTGGATGGAATAATTTTCAGTGTTTACTCCTCAGGGAGTATCTATGTGTTGTAGCTTTATATTTGTAGTCTCTTGAGGTCGCACAGACTCGCCGTACTTTTACGAACGTATACTGACGGAGCAACTACCTACTCAGAATTAGAAATATTGAAAAACCGGTATTCA
>LUCH01000879.1:80437-111632 GCA_013368495.1 Paragonimus heterotremus | reverse complement strand
CCAATGAGTTATAATATAGGTAGAACCGAACCATGAATCAGTTCGGCCTACATATTTGCCAACACATTTGAAACTCTAGTTTTGACAAGTGTGAACGTTCTTCCTCATTACCCGTGCCATGCGGCCACAGGTATCCGTAGCTCAACGATATCAATCATAGTGGAAAGCGACTGGTCTCTCGTGACAAGTCTTGAGTTTATATCCTTTCTGTCTTCCGTTATGTTGGTTTGTTTAGTCGAAATACGAGTAAGCAGTGCCCTGTGTGTATGGTTTAACCCAGAGAATTAGATAGAACAACACCGTCCCTTACTTTATGGATCGAAATGAGCTTCTGTTCCACTGCACACAACGTGGACGCTATGGTGATGCATTCTGATCGATCCACTATGCAGCGTGATTTTCTTTTGAATCAGTGGGATCGAAAAACACTGTCGGGCCATGTAACTGTGTGATGAGTGGATCTTTCGGACACGAAGTGTGTACTTTTCCATAGTTTAAGGCCTAAGTTATGTTTTTTGGGCTCAATGGGCTTGGACTGGATTACTCGCGTTTGTAACTATCTGAAACGTCAAGTAGATCCCGACCCGAGGTCAGTGATTTTGGGCAGATTTTACAGGATCTGCCCACTTCACTGGATGCTATACCACAAGCGTGAATTAATAGCCTCATCATCGAAGCCAGCGGGAGGTTGGATGTACTCGTGACCATTGATGGTGCCAACATAATTTACTGAAGATTGAAGGATATTATCTTCGTTGGCAAGACAAACTGTGATAGTGATAGTTTCGGATTTTGGTTTATGTATAAAGGTGTGTGTGTAATGGCTTGAAACATTCTGTTTGTGTTGATTTACTGAGCATTGTTCTCTGATTGTTCGACATTACTAGTTCATTTACCAGTCACATAGTCGTGAGTTCTCGCTTGGTTGTCTCGTCTGCTGGTGTGTAGGTGTGGACTTTCTGACGGTATGCAGCTCACATGTGACCTAGTCAATCACATGTCAATGAACACCTTGTATCTTGTAAACAGTAAACTTATCTCAAAGGTTAATCATATAGTTATTGCCAGCTATGATGAACACTTACATACAAATCTTGAGAGACCACCTGATACATCCTGTTGTTGACTTCTGTCGTCAAGTCATTTGACCGTCATTACAAATGGGTGCGAAATAATTCAAAACTAAATCCTAACTACCGAATTAATGTTGGCTTAACGAACGAATACACTGACAAGGTTTCACCCCTCCGAAATTTATTGCGTTCGCTGAGTCGTGGCTCTGGTGGCATTGCTATAAATGCGTTCAACCTGTGTCCAGATATCGAACTTTTATGAACTGAAAACATTCTGCTTGCGGTTACGTAAAGTAACACAAGACGATTTAAAATCCATCAGGATAATGCATCGGTAGGGATAAACAAATCAGAAGTAGAGGATCCTTGTGACTGATTGACTAGAAATTGGAACAGTTACGCAAATTATGACGACTTTCGGTCGGAATTGTTCGATGGCAACTTACTGACATATTTGTTGCAGACAACACACGAGTTGTTGCAGTTAGACTGTTAAGAACACCTACGTTCAAGAAAGTGATCAGAGCCTCAAATTGAGCTGGTGTAAAATTATTGGTCCCTGGGTGAATACCGTAGTGATAAACAAATTCTGAGAGCTTAATTTGTATGTCTGTTTTCAAAAATACAATGTACAATGAAGCGTGATCGTACACACCAGCTTCCAATTGAGAAAGACCCATAACAGCAGTAAGCATGGCCATTCGATCGGACGATTAAACCCAATGGGCACGTGAGCGGAAAAACTACTTTCTAGCTGAGATAGAAAATGATACCGGAAATCCTGATATGTTATACCATGGTCTCGAGTTTCTTGTAACCGGGCATTTGCTCAGTTATCTACGCAACACTTAGAGCGGTCGTTTACTGTTTAAAGAATGGGTCAGGAGTTAATCAATACGCTGTAAAACTGCCGGTTACGTCAAGAATCGTTCCACTAGCAAATCACTCGACATGAGTTAGAAACTGTCTGCGTTACTTAATTCTTAATGGTATGAACGGTTTGGATTCCTCGTTGTTGTTTTGATCGAGTGATACTTCAGTGTGATCCACTTTGTGCAGTTCAGAAAAACCGTTCTGTAAGTGCAGTAGGCTTTTGTTCATCTCCCTTCAAATGCTTGCTCAGACCGGTAACCGAACACCTGTCCTGTCACCTTATGCGGTATATAAGTCGGGTGTGGCCAAGTTCTTCCACTTAAGCGTTTCGTCACAATCGATTATGGGTGGTAATTGGGTCATCCCGTTGTTTTAATAAGTCATACATTAGCTGTTCAATTGACTTCAACCAGTAATCCATAAACAGACTCCATCAACCGTGTTTAAATAAGTTATTCAAGTAGAATTTTGATTGCCATTCGTTGGTTCAATCAATTCAAGTCCGGTAGTACTGGCAAACAAGTGTGTCTGAACATTTGAATTTTACGATTCAGACATACCTACTGTTAGGGCAGTAATGCAGTGGTCAGCCCACACTCTTCTCACACAAGTAGGAGAGTAGGAGTTCGACACCAGGTGCAAGCAGTGTTGTGCACTACAGTCTGTCACACAGCCTTATAAATTTGTAATTTTGGAATTAAAATACTGACACATTTTAACGGAACTAATTAATTTTCTGTACAACATCTTTTATTATGAGCGTGGTTCTGTCTAACTATGTTTTAATTTACTATCACACAATAAGAACTAGCAACACATGACTGTCTCACAATCATAAGTACATTCTTAAGTTGTTGTTACCGCCGGAAGGTAAAGGGATACTCGACCTCCAGCTCGTTTCAGAATTTTGAACCAATGTTTAGCCATACTGTTTTTCGAATCCCCAAGTTCTGCTTCATTCAAAATATTCCATGCTTGTCTAACCCTGACCTTTTACTCTTTCTGCCGCTAAGTTTGTTTGATGCTATACGCAACCTTAGATGCTAGTCTCTGTAGATCGGGGTTTGCCTATAATTGGTCTATTGTATCAATTTAGTTACTCGCTATTTTGTCCAGCAGGCCAGATTTAGTCACGGCTGTCTCGTTGAAACACCGCACATTTACCGCTGTATTCACTCAGGTTGTAGTAGTTTAGAAAGTCCAAATGTACGTCCTGCTTTGAAAATACCAAATCCAGCTTTTTGTGTGAAACAAAACCTCCTCAAACGAATGACATTGTTGTCTTCACAGGATTGTCTGCAGTAAGTATCGGTCTGATTAAGCAAGCCATGCTGCTAATAGCCCCAACTGTCCGGACCATCCAAATTTGATTCCTTTTCATCCAAGGATACCAACTTTTGCCAGTGATGGTTTTAGGTGTTGGGGGTCTCAGCCTAACCTATCTGTTGTGCCTTGTGATGCATCGTCGGTGACAGTATTTGTTGAAGCTTCTAATAAAACTAGTATCGACGAACTCCTCATGATCCCGTCGCTTGTCTTCAAATAGCCTCTGAATTTGTCGACACCATATGATATTAAATATTATGAATATTACTGAGTCCAACAGACATCTCACGCAGCTTACGTGTTCTGTTAGTTTCCGAGCCTAGCATTTAGTTTACAAACGTTTCAGCACTAAACGCGGTAACATTTCAAGTTTTGAACACACGGTTGAGTGCTGAATTTGGTGGACGCCAACTCTTGTATACCACGGTGAGTTGCCATTCTGACATGAATTCTAGTTGGTTGCTTCCTGTCGCAATTGGATTGTCTACTTGGATTAAAATCGGTTAATTCATGAGACTGTTCAACTTTTGTTCCACAATCCGATTGGTCACTTCATTGCTGAATCTGAGTGATTTATTTTTTTCTTTAAGTGAGTCAATCATTGCTTCGTCTTTGAACGTCAATCTGAGTGGTTATCGATTAGCGCACTTCAAGCATCGATCCGATTTGTTCAAACTACTCTCTTAAGTTGCGTCGAAATTTGGGCATAACCATTTCCGATTCAGCGATCGTTTAGTGAATCGGTTCATGGAAGCCAAGTTTTAAAATGTTCTTTTCCGTGGTTACTGTTTGTCTTGATAAGAGTCTCTCTCATGCTGCAGGTGATTTTATGCCCGGTTTGGTCCTCACTGATGGTAACAAACAAAAATTGATCACGTTTGTTGACATTCCACCTGTGTTCATACGTTAGATTTGGCAGACGTAATGTTTTTTGCGGTCATGGCGTTTGACTTTGTGCACAACGGTTCTTCTGTCGGTCGGCATGACTTAATTCTACGGTTGTGAGAATATTCTTCGATTGTGTGCCAACATGGTGTTGTGGGATCACAAGTGTCTCACACTTGTTTCGATGCAAAGATGAACAGTCCGTTTTTTAGGGCTCGAGTTTTTTCCTTCTGCACCAGACTTCGTCTTACGAAATTTCACTGTTGTCTGTTAGGAAGACACCACCGATAAAGACAATGTTTTATTCCTCCGAAGCTCTGTAGTACTTGAATGTTTTCCAGTCTGCTTAAACAACATTTGAATGTATCTGATTTTATGACACATTGAGTGAATGCTGTGGAAACCGAGGGATCAGTCTGCACGTATCTACAGTCGGTAGATCAAAGTTTCTACGATTTTCTCAGACATTTGGCTGATTAGGGCAGCCAAACAAACTCCGGATCGAGAGTACGTATGTCGCAAGAAACAACCAATCCGAATTCAGGTCAAAGGTTCAACAGTATCAGAAAGTGACCAATAAAAATTGAGTGTAAAAGTTTAGCTCACTTTTGTATATAGGAGCAGGCTTCAATCTACCTGCATCAACCTTCGTACTCAAACCTACTTATTGGTGTCACCACGATTCATGCTGAAACGTTTGCAATCTAAACGCTAAGCTCAAAACCAGCCGAATACCAAAATCGTCCACCCGAATCAACATCCTCGTCACTCCTAACTAACCTTCTCGATTGTGGTTTGCTTCGTCTTACATTAATTTCCATAATTTTTAGTGTAATTGTTCACAGTGGTTTTAAGTTCCTTCATATGTTATCTAATGTCTTTACTTCTAAGATCTTTTGCATACAATGCCGAAACTTCGTTACACCCAAAATCTGTCACTTCCATTTTTCTGGATATTCTTAAAAAGTAAGAAAAACGATTGTAAGATTCGGTTTTTAGAGAAGTCACCTGGTGATTGCTGCTAACCGGGTTTTCAGCACTTTATTCCCTGGTTGTTGCGAGCCCGGACACAGCTGGCAACTTAAACGTTGTCACACCTTATTCTAGACACGAACAGACACTCTCACATAATTATGGGACGATTATTTCTCATCATCTGGATTAGTTAAAATTACACTAGTTCACTTTCACACAAATAATTAGTCGCGCTGGAGGTTGTCGTTTTCGCCCTCTCATGGGGAATACCGGATCAATCCACCCGTGACTGTCAAACCTCTAACCAACTAGAAGGTGGGCTTAGAATTGTGGAGTGCGGTACAGCGGTGAGATGAATTTAAGTTGTACCTGAAGTATAATACTTCCTTTCAGTAGTAACTATGTTACACTTCTGAGGTTTCAGGTTTAACTGTTATTTGGCCTTGTAAGAAATTCTTCGTTCTACTGTTTTCCGCACCCAGCAGCCTGAATTGTTCAATGGAGTGTGAAGTACATTGCCTGCAAATTCCAGAATGTTTTAGACATACCCTAGCAAGATATTTGCCGAAGTATTTTGTTGGTGACATTAAGCAGCTCCCTGTTCTATGTTTATCCAATTCTCTGTAGGACTACAGTGTGATATCCTTCCTCATATTTTTAGTTCGGAAAACAGTGTAATTCAATCAGTAATGTGCCTTGCTTTATTCGTCCTAAACCTACCAGTGGTTTGTCAATACATTTTAACACCCGAAGTGATGTTCGTCAACAACAAACTAATGAACTGATTCCCTATTCGATCCACCATCTCTGTGACTATGGTAACTGACCTTGAGAAACCGCGTGTGGTATTTCTTTTAATCCTACTTTGCTCAGGAGCATGATGAAATGATACAATATACCATGATGAATGTAAGAACGTATATTTTTGTGGACAAAACATTCTTACGAACTATGATATGTTTATTGGTTGGATCGCATGATGTTATTATCGGCCACATATTATGTCCTAATGAGAGAAAGGCACATTTTAACTGACGATACACCACTTTGTCGTATCTAAGGGTCTAAATTCATTCCTTTATAACTGTTCGCCCATAGTACTCTGCGAAATAATAGTCTTCTGCTGTAACGCATGCGTAAACACTCAGTCACTTTCGCTTGTGAGTGATGATCATTTTGCCCGGTCGTCTCAAGAGGAGACACAGTAACTGTCCTGTTAACTCCAATCTATGACTACTGGACTACGACTTCGCTTCAAGTTGAAATCACAGGAACCATTAATTTGTTGAGAGGTATTTTGATTACTGATGAGCTGTAGGAGATTTTGGTTTTCATATAAATTGAACATCCACAAGTGACCGCAGCTGTTGCATTCCCATAGACTTTCCAATCAGCTCTTTTTCGAAAGAAACACTAGACTCGAGTTTTGCTCTCATTACATACACTCTCATTACTCACAAGCTAGAGTGGTTGAGCGTCCACATATGATAATTTGGTCGTGCCTAATGTGAGATCAATGATGCAGTGGTAAACACGGTTGCATCAAGAAAGTGTGGCCGGCGTTCTAGTGTCGATCGTTCATGTAGAGAATAACCGACCAACCGAAGTTTACAAAACACTCACATGTCGCATACCAGTTGTATGCTGGAAATTAAAAGCAAAAATAACGTTTAAAAAATACCGTGAAAATTATAGACACCGAAAAGCAGATAAGAAAGTGACTGTAATTAATAGTCAGCCAGTGTGTAATAAATTACCAAAGTAGTACTGGGGTCACTGCAATCTTCAGCTGGATCCATGAAGGCAGTCACTTAAAACACTCAACTAGTACTTCAAAAACAGTCAAGGGGCGTTCGCTCAGTCTGGCAGAGAGGTTTAAGGCCGTCGCGGGATGTGACACGTGGGCGGATTCGAGCAAGTGTTTCATTATGCCATTTTTGGCCGCTCCATTTTCAACGTTTGGGAGCGATTTTCAAATATACCTTGAGATTAAAAATATGAAACATCTTTATTATGTAGTCTACTAACTGCAGTCCGTAGGTACAAGTAGATTTGTAAACAAGAGTTGGGTTACTAACTGTTGATACTGAATCTTCTTTCACAGTCGAAGGTACGTGTGTTTTCAAGTTTGAGGTTGGCTGACGGTTAAATGTGATTCTGCTCAGTCATACGTCTTCGTCCGTAAACGGTAAGGATATGCGTACCAGCCTACGTGATGTAATTTTGATGGCTAATCCAACCACGATAAAATTGAGCTCTTCAGGTGTATTTTTCTTCCAGTTAGTGTTGAGAAAACCGTGACGTAACGAATGCAGAATTCCACATTTGTACTTGGTGTATAACGTATGGGGTGTTGTAATTGGTCGTCTTCCATTCCTCTCCGTTAGATGCGTGTACTAAGGCAGTCGTCTTCATTTTTGTTAAATCGAGTGCCCAAAAGTAGTAGTTTATTCTTTTTTTTCATTTGGTTAACAGATTTATTATTGGGTTGTTAGCTGTTAAAGTGCGTTTACCTAGATTTAAACCGGTCGCCCAAATCGTAGCTTACAAGATGTAATGAGCGTATCAGGTATGCCAAACTAATGGTCCTTTACGCCCTCTTATCAAGAAGGGTCAGAAACACATAAGCCGGCACAAGCCCCTAGAGACTCATCCTGATTCCACTATCCACCTTGAGGTATTGTTCTGAATGGATGGAAATTCTACGTTATTATTGCACAGAGTAATAAGTTTGAGCAAACTGTATTCAGTGCACTTTGCTTGAGTGAGGTTTCTGTGAGGACAGTTGACCAAAGTATTGCTGCTTCACGATCTCTTGTAGATAGGTTTTCTCTTACAAGATGGGACCACTTTGATGTCAAGTGCTTGAGGTAGGAGGTGGGGGCTTTATAAAGTTGGTCCCAATATTCTTTCCCGTTTGGCTTCGACACAAAGCCAGTGTTTTTCTGCATGTGGCTGTATGCTGGTCAACTATCAGTACTGTTTACTGACGATTTTACTGTTGATGATGAATATCACTCACATACTGTTTGTGGTGCATTGCGGTACTTTGTGTCCAAAGTTTCTTGTGGCTATCCCAAATTTAATTTCACAGCACATGATACAACAGTAGAGAAGTACACTTATGATGAAACTTATGTCTAATTAAGTAACCCGATCATAATATGATTCGCCTTTAGATATGTTATTCGTCTGCCACATTTGAATGCTAAACAGAAGTTGTTAGAATTTTTCTCCGTCAGTAATATACATTCGGCACAGGGCTTGTACCCTGTATCTCCAGAGAAGAAACTTTTCCTTAAACTGATTTAATATTTTCATAACTTCTTGTAACAGTTCCACGCTGCTGTCAGTTTTATCGAGCTGGTTAACAAGACGGACATCCACTATGTTACGAGTACAAGCCTCGTTTCGATAGGTCACCGACTGTTTGTTGACTGGCTTTCCTTCAGCTGTTAAGTAGATACTCCTTGTTAATGATCAGTTTAAACAACAGAAGACCTCAACAGCCGAAAATGTGTGCTATCAATTTTCCATTTTATTTATAAGCCCTTGGCTCCGCGACTGTGTTCGTCCTTCGCCACACCTGTGAGGTCTCATGCAGTCACCCACGGATTTTGTGTGTAATGTTACCTAATGTTTTTAATCAGTAATTTCTACCTGCCTCAATCACTTTAGAGATTGTGAAAGTGTATATCGTTTATCTGTATGACATACGACCATTGATTGAGTGATTTTCCGAAAATGTTGGTCCCATTTTGACCAGTGGATATCTCAGAGAATGCTGCTACTTGGTACATTTTACTGCAACTTCACTTTCAAGCTGAGCATCGCATAGTCTAATGATTTTTGACGATAGTACAAAGTATACATTGATTATAGTTGGAGCAGTTCAATAATTCGTTATGAACTCCTCATCAGTTTATTCAACTGTAAGGAGCCATTTAATTCTCGCCAACTAACTTATCAATCTGTAAACTGAGTGGACATCTTGTAACTGCAATGTTCCATTCAGTTTGAGCTGTTTTCATACACACTCTTTTGGCCCACTGGAATCACGTTAGTAAAAAAATGACAAATCGCCGAAATCAGGATAGCCAAAAAATTAGCGATCCACATACTGCGAACTCTCTTTAACTAAACCCATCATCCACACAGGTGGTGCATGTGATGATTTTCGATTTGCTTTATGTAATACTTTGAATGAAAGACTTTAAGTAGCCCTAGAAGATGATGTTTACTTCGAATGTTCAGCTTACGTGGTAAGGAGAACGCGCTGGACTGAATGTGTTAGACATTTCTTACATATGTTCATATTACAAGTATATGTATGATGAAATCACTACCAAGAATAGGGTGGATCGACATTGGTAATCAAAATTACGACATCAGAGACGTATTCATCTATATGTTTGGTCCGTAGATGAGAGTGAATGTGACAAATAAGAATGCAAATCACAATGAATCTGTTCATCTAACCTCATATGGTCATTCTCAGGTGAGCATGTGATTGATTCACCATTTAATGTGTTCTGTGTTTTGGTTCGAACAGCTGGTGAACTGACCAGGTTTTCACCATGTGTGGATTAACTGAATAACCTCTAATTACCTATAATGCTGTTTCAATTGGTAACCAACTAGAATACATCTTTAGTGGAAACGCACAAAATATGTCTATATTTTTCACAGATGAGTGATATACTACTATTGCAGGAACCAATATTCATTTATTTCATACACCACCGCATTCACTATCGTCTTCGCTTTTGTGTGTACGTTTGTGTAACCCAGCTGAGCCGAATGGTAGCTAAGTGATTATCACTCAGACAGAAATTAAACGTATGTGACAAGAAATCACTCAAATACTGAAGGTCCCGTACTGTCCGGTTACAAGCCATCCGTCGTGTAGTTAGCCAAGAACAAATTCGAAGGAGTGCAACACACGTCTGTAAACGATTGGTAGAAATTTTAGACAGTTGAAAAGCTTTATGCTGGGCGGTTTATCGCCGTTTCCACGTGGATACCCATGAACTCTACGTGCGAGAGTCTGAGTTTATTAGGTATATCCAGCAATTAGAAACGTGACATCCCAAGTTCCATAACATGTGGCTACTAAGAATGTTAAAGCAACATACCATAAAATCTTAATTAATGTTTAAAGTGTAGCACAGACACACCAAAGTAAAAGCCTCGTTTGCTTCACCAAATTCCAGTAGGTCTACAAAAGAGATTGTGTGACCCAATCAACGATTTGTATCCTCTGCAGGAATGGGCTAGTCCATTGAGCCATCGTTACTGATCCACAAACATATCATCAACCCGGTTAACGTCTTAAACATGGTGACCCGTGCGAATACAGACACAATGTCGGAATTTGCAGCTTCCTTTGCCTTCGCTTTCGAGTTACTGTTGTACATGCACGTTCATGCAGCGTTGACCTATGAAACATTTATGATTAATATGCACCCCATTGTGAATCTGGTTTTTGCTAGTCAGTTATGCGGATATTAACTCTGTTATGTAAACTGAGACTTGCGTTTCTGATTTGCTCAATAACCATGACGTTTGCAGCTTGAATAGAGCAATTTTCGGTTGGTAGGTATATTTTGTTTACTGGATCGGACCGAACAATTCTCAGATATTTCAGAGTATATGCTACCAGATAACAGTACATGATAACAGTTCGGTTTATCACAGTTTTACGTCTTTGAGTATTAATTAGTTATCCGTATGCTCGTTACATGCTTCCTGATAAACTAGTACAACAGAATGAGCTGGCAAGACGAAAAATGTGAAATTGTTTTGAAACCTGTTCTAAATATACGACCTTCAAATCATAAATGCTTGAAGATCAGTTTCGTGTTATTATAAAATACATCCTGTGCGTGGTTGATGTGAATGAATGTTAATTTTTTAGGGAACGAATAGCCCTGGTGATAACCCAGGACTCCATATCTTTCTTCGTAAATCCTGTTCTTCCAGGGGCAACCCAGCCTACTCGAAGTGAGTTCGCTTTGACTAGCTGTGAGCGTATTGAAATGCCGTAGTCAGATGTATGCTTTGCTACCATACGAACACAGAGGGCTAGGTCGAGCAGAAAACGGTTGACGTAACAGTACGAACCAATTGTGCCTATGGGATAAATAGAAATAACGACTAATGGGATAAAAATGGTCCGATAAGTCTAACGTTTGGCAAGTAAATGAATCGATGTACGTAAGTGCACTTCAGTGGACACATGACTTGCGATTGCCAGTGAAAGAAAGAAGTCGATCTTCAAAACATTCCAGCCAGTTCGAATCAAAATAACTCCTGTTAATTCTGTCCAAGTTAGTTAAATATATGCTGAAACACCGTGCTCAAGTTGCGAGGCTCTCGTTCAATTTATGCACGATTAACTTGATCAAACAATATCAGTTTATGCGAACTGAGTTGTGTGACTTGAAAGCAGGAATTCAGGCATTTTGCTTGCATTCAGGACCTTGTCTTGGTTACATTGTGCTACGCAGACATTGTTTACCGGACCCATTTTTGGAGACGATTATGTGTGCAATTAGTCATGCACTCGCCACGTGTGGAGTATCAATAAATGGTTGTTGCTGCAAGACTAGTCAGTTGTATACATGTCGATGTGTCTTTGCTAGCCAATCCTGTTGTTGCAATGCTCATTATGCATGTTTCGATTAGCATTCGGCGTGAAAAATTTACGACAGAAGTTGCCAGCACCCTTGTTTATCGTTGTGTTGTTTTTACTCCGAAAGGCTGGCGCACATGTCACGGTAATCACTTAATAATGCATGTCATTAGGGAAACTCATTTTCTACAGCTTGAAGATCATGTAGTGTATTTTTCTGACCCTCCGGTAGCACCTGTTGGCATATTCGGTGTAGTTATGTCAACGATGGCGGTTTTTTTGAGATATAGACAATCTGAAATTGGAAACATGGATTGTTGGTGCCCCTAATCGGAACGAACTGTTCAAGGTGTTATGCATAATTCTGTTGTCCTTACGTTTGCTCTGTTTTAATCCTGTCTCAGTCCCTCCAATGCGACCAGTCGGTATCCGTGGTTTTCAGCCAGTAAGATTGTTATGCGAGTAAACTGTTGGACAGAATTAGATAGGGCGTTTTCCAACACTTAGCGTGTACAAATCACAACTGCCACATCAGACATCATATCCCACGTACCGTAAACAGCTAACCAAAACAAACAGCAACATGAATTCGCCCTAAACTGAGTCATGTTGTTGTTTTAACGTTGCACAGAGTCTCATACAATGTTGTACCGGACCGTCATAGCACTATTCATTTGAAATTGTGGATGAACAATATTGATATTCAATTTTCATAGTGCGTTCTTTTAGCTCAACCCAATTCCATGAGATTGGACTAGAGTGGTCTCCTGATCGGAGAAAAATCAACCAATCATAATTGTGATCGATCGGCGTCACCCGATCAAAAACGGTCATCAGCTGGTTCAGTAAATTTATATTTAAGAGGTGGTGATTAAAACGATTTACTTGAACGCGTGTCGGGTTTAAAAATGCGAACTACCTAAGTCAATGTCGTGGAACCTAAGGAACAAGCCAGGCTAAACGCAAAACGCTTGTCGTCCAGTAGCAATCTTAAACACCTGGTTATGCAAGAATGTGTGACGAACAAGCTTGTTTTCGGCGATTCATCATCAGGCTAAATACAACACATTTATATGGGTGAATCATGTGAGAAAATATACGGTAACGAATCGAACGGATTGTTATCAGTTTCAGAAAGTTCACGCCGATTGTACAAATTATTGATGGCTGTTACGATAGCGGTCATGATTACGTAATCTGTTCGGTCCGAATGTGGACATCTGGCCATGGAAGATTCAGTGTTCTGACGAGGCATTTTTGATACATAGTGAGAGTAATAACAAGCGGATGGCTATTGCTTCTGCGATTGCCAACAGGCGCTCCTTGACCCGTTTTGGTTGTAATCCATGAGGCGTTATTTTCCTGTTAAATTGAGATTGTTTAGTGCTATTCATACCCCTCATTTCTTAACTTTCTCAATGCACTAGCCTAGTACATAACACCAATTGACAACGTAATTTAGAACCGAGTTATTTCTTCCAAGTGATTAGACAGCGTCATCTTGAATTATGGGAAAGCTCCCGCTATCACTGAGTGATTCATATTTGAACTTCCACTCGTATTGCTCCATTTAACATTTCGTTACAGATTCATGACTCATTAATTAACCTTTCAGCTACTAGTCGATCGGCAACGTTTAGTCGTTGAAGTTAAGTGTTCCACGCTCTGGAGATTTGTGCCACGCCAAGCTTAGTGGTCATTGGATGAGTGAGTGATATTCAACAAAGGTCACATAAGCGATTGGTGCTTTGAAGAAAATAATTATTATGACAAATTACCACAGTCACTCTGAGTGAACCGTCATCCAACAAGCGGGTAAAAGTACAATGATTTGGGAATGGCAGCCGCGGGTTTTTCATGCCAGGTCTGAATCGGTTAACGGGCGCTACTTGTTCGTGTTCATTTTTTGTATAGCAAAATTTAGTACAAAGTGTGAACAATTGGGTTGGTTGTGTCAGTCGGTCACTTAAAATGTGCTGTTATCTAAATATGGCGCCGGGAAAAAAAATCATTTAATGAATGAACATCATAAGATCGCAATTTCGTACACATGGGAATGATTTCATGAGTAGACGTCGTTCCCATAGAAATAAATTGTCTGTTGCAACCTCAGACCACTTTCCTCTGATAATTTTGCACACTGTATTTTACGGCTTAAGAAGTACACTCTCCAAAAAGAAGTGCCTGTAAGCGACATGAAGTTATTTCGCATCGATTACCACCAATGTGTTACCCAACCGCCTATGATCATAAAGGAATTATTTTCTAGAACTAGGACTAGACCCATATACCTAAGGAAAGTATCACTACAGCAGTCTGGTTGGATAAAACTCAGCTTGCTTACCCATTGACAGCTAGGCGGGTCACTCAAGCAAACACAATCGTCAGTGATCAATCTTCAATTCACTCTGGAAAGTCGAAATATCGCATGCAAAAACTTTTTGTGTTGCTTTTTGAGCTAACAGGTGTTGATTATTCAGTATATTTTGCTCTCGTATGTCTTCCGTGACAACACTGATTTGTCATTTGGAATTAGTGGAATGCCTGTCAAAAGAACGCACATGAACGGATCTTTGCATGTCAGGACTACTCAGTAAGCTACTTCCGTTAATGCGGTCTGTAGTACTTTAGTGCACCAATACTAATCTTGATTGTAACGCATTACGAATTGTGGACGCAAGCTTATTCAGAACATCCTTACAAAGTAAATTGGAACTACCTATTGTGTATGACGCACGTGAATAATTTTGGCGAACTCAATATGCCCTTCATCCATTGAGAAGCAGCCCCTATAAAGAGACACTTTAGTTCTCTTCCGAACGTGTTTATTTTTGCAAAATACATCGCTTGCGTGACTATCTTCAAAGCATCGAATTTGTGACAGAGCTACACAAGGACCTTGCCAGCACTGTGTAAACTGGTACACTTATTGCAAAGCTGTTATTCCGCAACCTCAAAACAGGCATACTTCATGTTAATTGCTTATTGCTGAGAACCGATTGCTTTTGACTACTCATTATAATATTCTAGTTTCCTCTTTCCCAGTATCCTGGTGTGTACACTTATTTTAGGGTAGTAAAAACCGCCATACAACTTCTCGTTCAACTGATTGCAACTTAAATGACTCTCATAACTCTGTAGTATGAATCACCCATCCGTACTTTGGATGACTAAGACCTTGCTAGCAAACGCATAGAGCGTGTATTTCAGTCACTTGTCCTGGGGAGGCCATTTCATTTCGCTTAAACTGTTTCCTTCTTGTTCCTAATAACAGTGTACTTAAGTTCATTTATGTATCTTCACACAGATATCATACCTTCTTAGTCAACCGTTAGCGTAATTTAGCTGAACGCAGTGCGGTACAGTTTCCATCTGTTTCTTGACCATCCGGAGAATCCAACTCACTACTAGTGAGGAATTGTCATAATGTCACTCCACGGGATCCTGGTCTATGGGGTTGTATGGAAATACTTGGGTTACTCACCTAACCTGCCCGATTTACTACTTCCGTCCGTCTGCACATTTGTTTCTCAACTCGTACTACCAAGACTGTCATAAACGCTCGTTGATTTGCAGGCGACCACAAAAAAATCGATTGCTTTCAGCCTTGAGGAAAGAAAGCGAAACAGCTAATGGCCATATACTTCTGTTTTCAAACCGTTCCGGAACGAGCCACGCCTCAAACAATATATTTAATACTTAGGCTAATGTACAGGACCGCGTACATTTTTTGTCCAATTTTGTGCACGTGTGTTTACATATTGTACAGACTTGAACATGAATTGTCGAAAACGTATTTTCACCAGTGTTTTTTTGTTTTTAAGCTTGATGGTTGATTTGGCGTTGGTTCGTGAGACGAACTTACTCTCCAATTAATCTTACACTAGAAACCCTAGTCGGGCATAATTCAGACATTAGCTTGGTATGCAGACTTACGAACAATACTCGCGCACAGATTTATACATTTTAACCGTCCATCTTGCGGTCAGTACAACATCGATTCGGCCCAACAAAACTGCCGTAATGTTTTCCTCATAACAGTTTGACACGGTCTATGTTAAGCCCAAAGTTTCATTTCTGAATGACATGGTGTTTTATTTCGTTTTCCATGGAGTATTTTCCTTGAGGAAGCACCATATTATGAAGAAACGATAGAAAAATTCCTCAAATCTTATGCATTTCTGTTGTAGCAAGGACCACATTTATTGCTGTATTTGCGACACACAATAGAGGGCCTGTGATGAGATTTTGTAGTCGAACCTGTTGGCGTCAACGGCTGATCTTCAAATAGCATGAATTAATTAGATCCTTCCGACAGTCTGAATCTGAACTCGAAGTGGTTAACCATTCTCCTTTGTCTGTAGAGTGCTGTGTATTCTGTCACTGTCTTTCAACTTAGATCCCTTCATACTCTTTTCATTCCTGATTTTCTAGTCCGCTTCCTTGAAGCCATCCTTTTTCTTCATATGCCATGCAACATAACTACAGAAGTAGGTGCACTTCAACAGACTTTTCTAAGATATGTCTCATCCATGAGTCCTAATAACTTGATTTTGGTGATACGGTAGTTCAAGTAATGCTCTACACATTTTTGAAACAGCTCAGCTTAAAAATGCGCAAAGTTACTATTTTTTCTTCCGTTACTTTTACACCTCAGCTGCAATATCATCAGCCCTCAGGATTCGGATTCAGTCATCCCTCGGCTTTTCACCAATGCTGGTATTCAAAGCCCAGAATCAGTTACTCCTGCTCAAAGTCCTAAATTCCGAAAAAAATCCTCTCGTCGCCGACCGGATTCAGGTTATAGCACCACCGACGGTCCAGGTGGTGGCAGTCCGCAAAGTGAAGACCGTCACCTTGGCGAGCAAGTCAGAGTGGATCAGGTCACATGCAACAGACATTCGGAAGGGAACAGCGATGGTACCGACCTAACGATGCGTTTGTCTCCACAACACAGCAGCTCGCCACCTATAGATGAGGAACCACCTCATGCGGAGCCAAAGAAAATGGGTGTGGAGAGAGAAGCTGAGCAGCCCAAAAGGCCTGTGGGTGTGAGTATATGGTATTCTCTTTGTGGTTGCTCTTTGGTTCATTAAGAAGACGTATTTGATAAGCGGCGGTTTGCCGCCGTGCTTAACTAACTCACGACCGTATTACTAATAAGTTATTTGTCAGGTTTGTTAAATTTGACGCGACCCAATTGTGACACATTTGAGCTTCAGCGGGATTAAAACCAGCAACAGAAGCACCATGTTGTTCGAATTCACCTGGAAGCCAGATTTTTGACAGTTGAACCCCTTCTAAATCTACGACTCTGTCCTCGTCGGTTCACCGATAGTCCTGGTAAATAAGGTCCGATGTAGCATTCATCCTGCCGGTCTAAAAACCATTACTTGTTGAGTCCACATTAAACGGCGGAACAGACTTTGTAGTCTCCTTACTAACATAACTAGTTTAAATGTGCTGAAACATTAGAGTTGGTATTTTTATTGTCCGTCTATATACTTTATACACTTTCCCATTACGATTTAACAATCTCCTGTCTATCTTCCTCCATCGTTTACATTTGTGGACTATTGTGTTGTGAGTGTTTCTTCCAATCGATCGTCAATTGTTGAAGTTTCACAATCGATTTTCCCTTCTGAACCAACCTAGCAATCCATACAAAGCAGGAGTAGGGACAAGGCGTACGTACCCAATTCATCGATTAATCGATAAACGGCTTGTGAATGACAGCTGAATCTTAATTTCTCTCTTAAACAGATATCGACCGTAACAACCAACTGTTGTATATAGGTTACAAATGAAATTATTTCATGAGGAATTGTACATATGCGCTTATCTGTTCAGCCCAAAACGTATGCCTATTTGGGGAATCATTCTTCATCAATAAACATCTTGATTTACGCGACTACTGGTTAAACCACATTAGCATGTCCAAAAGTTGCAATTTTGGCGAACCGGCTGGTATGGGTTCAATGTAAATGTATTGTTTTTGTAGTCGTGGTCAGTTCATTTCTCGTGTGCGGAATTTATTCATAAAATACTTTCTTGAGATAGATCACAGGAAACCTATAAGATTATACAATAAATTGCGGATCGTCTTGTTGCATGAAACCCCAAATTGTACATCTGCATATCCAACTAAAGATGATTTCATGATGAAACAGGACAGTGGTGTCCGACAGTCGTTTATTGTTAGTGAGTTGAGTAAAATGTCACGGATATGGACACGACAAAACCATGAGAGCAGCATTGGGAATACACACCATCTTCATTCTACAAATTTATGTACACCTGTTGCATAAAGCACTCCAGTGTTGTATAACAGTCAACCCTGCGTGTCACTTGTATAATAAGCACATTTGGGAATTCAAGGGCAACCATCAACGCCAGGAAGACGTCAAACCGGAAACGACTATTAGAATGGTGTGCACACACTATGGGGGACGGGCCACCAGGGCGGACGGCAATTGCCCAATGGGTGTGGATACACGTCGGCCGTGTAATTGAGTGTATGCGTTCGTCGTCCTATGTTGTAGCCATGTTATGTACGGGTATTCATGCAGTGAACAACTTCGCAGGCCAAACGTCTTTTGACGTCACAGCACCAATCTATTAGCCCAAAATTCTGCAAGTCGCTTGGGTAGTTCTTCAATCGAAGTGTGGATGGGTGGTTATTGTAAACAACAAGTTGGGCTATTCTACCTCTAAGACCGCGGAGATACCATGTACAACCATTAGTTAGTAAAGAAAAGCCATATTTCAAGTGTTAAACACCTCCATGCTTGCGAGAGACTCTCCGACAATTTTCTGATGAGTCCCTTTCCACAGGTACATGACCACAAAAGGGATTTTTGACTGAAGCCCAGTCATTTGATTGGCGTCTGACACAGCGGCGAGTTACTCGGCGATAATAGAAGCTTAATGATGAGTAGTAAGGGATTTGGATTTTCATATAGATTGAACATCACCCACAATTGATCGCAGCTGTCGCATTGCCGTAGACTTTCCAGTCGGCCCATTTCGAGATCAATTGTGGGTGATGTTCAATCCATGTGATAATAGAAGCGTCAACCCCAAAGGAACTATTCTGATATCAGTATAGGATAAATTACGGGGCTGCATTGAAAAGACAAGAAAAGATCAGTCTTTCAAACATGTGGGTGGAGACTCAAGTGTCACATGAATGTTAGCAAGAATAAGTAAACTTTACTAACCTGAATTGGTTCACCTTGGATAATCCAGGTGTGCTGAGGTGACGTTAGTGTCGGCTTGAAAAGTGTTAGATGCGTTCTGACAAAAGAATCAGTAAGAAGTATTCAGCAGTTTTTTGATAGCACGTCTTGAACGACCAGTGGGTGAACTGAATATTCGTAGGTCAATACATTTAGTGAATCACTGTTCCCATTTTTATTGCCACATGCTCAAAAATACTTCCAGCAAAGTAGTGCATGCTTTCTACATGACAATACCTTTTCTGTTGTTGCTTCTTACATGCTATCTAAAATTTAATGTTTTACTCTCATGAGGGATATCAGTAAACGAACTATTAATATCTTTAGGTATGTTTTATTCCATTATTTGTGTCTACATGTCTGGAGAACGATCTACAACTAATCATTAGGTCATGCATTTGATTCTCCGGTATCTTTTACACATAAGACTCAATTAGATTGAAACAGTTGTTCACCGCTCAGCTGGTGGTCACAAGGACGAAATGGTTTCTGTAAATCAACTGAAACTCCTGCCCACAGGCGTCTTTCCGTTGGAGCTTTAATATACTGGGGAAGTGGTTGTGAAGGTAATTGTTTTCGCAGCGAATTCTTATGACTCAAAATATTTACATAATCTAGAAGAACTAAATTACTTTTTTCAGTCGACCAGGTAGCAGCTCGTACGTGAACTCAATTACGGTGACCTTGTTTTGTAGGAATATCCGTACGATCGTGGACTCACTCACAGTTGAAGTTTTAAACTTGTACCCTTCATCTTATTATGAAATCCTGATCCATCAAACAGACTGTTACGTCTGATTCTTGATGATCACAGTTCGAAATTGTTGTTTGTTTACGCTCTTCATTTTATTTTCACTGATTGCTGGCCCAGATAATATTTTGTGGACAACTCATCACATGTTATATTATGCTGTTCAGGACCTTCTGACAATTTCAACGCTGCTCATCTACTCTGATTCATCTCAAAACGTCTTGCCTCTAGGTGTTAGTCTGTATATCCCAGTCACAACGCTTGTTTGAATCACATACCACTCAGAATTTGATTCTTTACATACCCGGATTGTAAGGTTACTACTTCTGGAAGGAACAGCGGCTCCTGAAGAGGATGAATCATCTTCTAGGGGTAACTTCGGAACCGGAACCGTTCGGAGCATCTCCAATAGCAACATAGTTATTTCTTCTTCGACGTGTAGGTTGTGTGTCACATCTGTCTTAGTAGACAGGTCTGAAGAATGATTGCTCAAGATGGTGTTTACTCTCTACTCAACATGATTACGTTTGCCTCTAATATCACCCTCGTCATCACTTGATGCTAAATCTTGGAATAAATTTTCTCACGACAGCATCACATAATGAGCTAAAAGTGAAGTTCATCTGACTATCCTTTCTTTCTGTGATACCGGAACGAAGTCATTCACTAAAACAAAATAATTGTTGCCAAAATCATACATGCACTGACGCTCATGAACCGGAATTCAGACAAACAGCGCAGCGAAATTTTCACTTGAACATCCTGTGCACTTCTGTTCGTTTCTGTCTCTTTTGGTTAACGTCCTTTGTCGCTCCTGGCCCACTGGGCCAATGTTACTCAATAATGACTCGGTCGATCTCGTGTTTCTCGCGATTCACTCGTTATAGTCTCAATCCATATCACATGGCCCCTTTGAGATGTTCCACTTAATACCGAACTAATCGCATCTTAGCCTCGTTCACTTTTCACAATAAAGTTTATCCACTAATTTCATTGACTTTTTGTTGTACACGTGAGTCTACATAGACCTGGACCTTTTTTAAGTCAAATATAACTAGCGTCACTATTTTTGTGCATATGATTTCAACTGATCAACCACAGCGCATTTTATCCCACGTGTTAGTGAACCAAGTGTTCACAGTGGTATAGAGTTTCATGCACAACTGACAAATGTAATCCACAGTAAGTCAAAACCAATCTAAAAATCGGGTCAAGACTGGCCCAGACGTAATACATTGGCTAAAAGGGACGGGTGATGTGTATTGTTCATCCATTTTTGAGTTTTAATTATTACTCCAACAGCGCACCGTATACCAAATTGCATAGTGGTACCACCGGATGCCTGTACGTATGCACGGTTGGGCAATGGTTCTGGCTACGTTGATCTGTCATATTGCTACGCACGCATCATACACCATGTACAGTGTACACAGCAGTACATTGCCTTAGCTCTATACCTGTCGCACTTTTAAGAAAGTGTACTTTCTGTATAATAACACTTAACCAGAGTGTATTGCAATCTGCCATTGATGTGGTTGTTTGGTTTTCACTATCGATTGCTCATGTGATTTTTGTTTAATGCCGGTCATTCATCGTATGACTAAATCTCACCATATCCTACATGTGATCTTTATTCACATCACTGAAAACAGTTATCTCAAATTCGGCATGCTAATCAAAAATTATTAAAAATAGTTGGTGTTCGATGGGATTATGAAAAATGAGCAGGGGATTTCGTCTCAAGAAGTTACGTGAAAATATAACGCTGAAGGGATTGTAAGCCAGACGGTGCAATGATGTTTTCTTCGCTTCCAGTTCACTGGGTGATGAGGCTTTAGTCCCTATACTACTTATTATCTGATTACCTAGAGGGATTGAGCTGATTTTTCCTAAACTGTCTGCTGTTACTATTATTACTTCAAGCACATGTTCAAACAATGTTTTCTTGCTAGAATGATAGTAATATTGCTGTGGTCCACCGGTTCACCGTTTTGTATGCATTTATGTTATATTTTATTACTGACTGATGGCCTTGATGTACGCGATCACGTGGCCACAATCCCGTACGACATGGATGAATTTACGCAGGAATGTGAAGGTACAGACGTTTCGAAAGTCGAGTGGAGCCAAGCACGAACTTGATTGATACTCATCTATGATCAGGTGAATGGTCAACATCTCGAGGCCCACCGCAACAACCAGTTGTCTCATTTGATCCGAACCCGTAGATGTATCACATTGAATGAGGCTAGTACATTTTGCACAAAATGTACGTATCGGATATGTGGAGGCTGAGTAATGGAATCTATTGCTTTCAACGATATGTCCAGGAATATGCACATACGTAGGCCTGGGGATGCACCTATTAGTTACAGTAAAGCTCTCTTTCATTCTGTTTCAGTTAACCTGATTTGTTTGTAGTGAAGTGGTTTCCTATTCTGTTGCTAACTTTGGGGTTTACATACACTATCGTCTTTCTACTCATGCGTTTAGTTACGATTTTGTACTCACTGTTACAAAGTTATTTACATTTGCGACAACACTTGTCAGCAGTTTTCACTCTGACCGTACAGAAAGAGCAGCGGTTCACACAAACAGTGCTGATTTAATTTCTAGCCTTGGTTTACTTGTGACATTGTTAGAGTCAAAGTCTGATGAACCCACGTTGGCTAACAAACCTCCTCGTGTGGAGTAAATTTTATATTTCCTTCTCATTGAATTTTAATGGAATTTTATTTCTTTCACTTTAAAAGGATTGAAGATTGGAGTGTAATTGATCAAACTATGCCTATACTCTTGGGACAGTCTTCGGTCGCTTGGGTCATGTATGAAATCGACAAGAGGTCTGACCCAACCTTATTGAACTACCAACTGCACGTCTACAGTTTGTTACTTCGGCTGCAGAGTAGGATTGTTTAAAATTGATGTTTTGGCCTGTTTCAACGTGAATATTTAGGTTCACCCAAGCACATCATTAGTTGTATGAACTCAAGAGGAAGTGGATAATTTTCGATGATCACGTTCATATAAGTTCACTCATTCAGAGAGTAGAAACGAGCAAAGTTACGAGCATTCAGTATTGTGAGACCGTCAACCACGTAGGACATTTTTGGTGGAGTTCTTAATTTAGTGGCAAAAGAAGCGGTTTAACAAGTGACTTAATAAAAGAAATGGAGGAGTCGGGGTTTTTAAGGTTAGAAATGCTTACTGTGGTCACCTTTTGGAATGGTCACATGGTGAGGAACCGAACGTTGCGTCTGAAACGGTTCGGAAGATAACGGGTCATCAAACAAAGTGAATTGGATGTAACCGTTTTCATCACTGATGCATATTTGATGTCAAATCAAGTGGCAGTGTAATGCAATGAGTACCGTTAGAAAGCTACGCCGTGGATGCCATCTAACCTCATGGCTGAGTAGTTCTTCCGTTCGCTCTTAGTTGCACACCGTTTACAAGGGATTCACGTCTTGATCTTGACTGTTAGCGGTTTTATGGGGTGGGTCTTTTCCCCTCTTCTCATTGTCTATTTCCCATTCAGAGTCTTTGGCCTAGTAGCGCAGATGATAGAGCGCTTTTAGCTGTCGGAAATGCTGCTTTTGCCTTCAACCAAGACACAGTTATAAAATTTACTAAACTACCCATTAATATTCCACTTAATTTTATTTCATACTTATGTTTTACTACAAAACAGTCGAACTTTAATAGTCACGTTTGAAGTATTACTGTTAATAAGAGTTGAAAACAACGAAAATCGATTACTGTGTTTTGTTAGCTTGGGGAACTTGAGCTGATGTACATTGTACGTGCAGGTAACATTGCTTTGCGCTATTTCAAACTACCATAGAATTTCTATGTTCTGCTATTCGTTAAGTGAGCGAAGTAAGTAAACGTTTTCATTGAGCTGCTGCATGCTTTGTCGATATTCATCGATTTCGATCAACTATTCGACTGAACAGAACAGGCAGTCCTCAAAATGACCTGTTTCCACTGTATTTGAAACGATAAACTTTTCAGTGCTAACTGTTGAGTGGTTGCTGTCAACAAACTGGTCAATTCTGACCACTATCCATACACAATACGTATACTGCCCTGTATTGAAAAAATTACGTCACAACTGTATCCTATGCTTATTTGCACGTGGATGACCGTCCATCAATTCGTTCGTTGACGGGCGGTGAACCAAACATGGTTGGACAATGTTGATGCATATCCTTAGATTGAAGGACTGTCAACACACTCGGTAACGCGAACAAATCAATTTTTCACATATATTCAGACAATTTGTTACTCTTCTGTTTGACCCAATTTCCTGTGGCACGTATTTTTTGAGGATTGCAGAATTTTATCTATCATTGTTTTTATTCTTAAAAACAATATCTCATGTGCATATTTGTGTAGCTATATATATATATATATTGCATCGTAGAGCCGCTGTGGGGAAGTTAGCCTCAAAGGTAGAGGTCCTTTTAGAGTTTTGCAAAACAGATGAGCACAGGCGAATGTTACCCTCATAACTGTTGGAAATGGTCATAAGGAATGTAACCAAACATCATTATAGTGTTGTGAAAGCTTTTGTGACTAAAACGTCCTATAATATCAAGAATTTGAGGAAAACCTCATACATTACCCTTCTTAATCCTCTGTGCGCATATAGCTGAGGTGAGGATTACTACATCTTGTAGATCATCAAATGCGATCACAAGGGTCAGTGGAGTAACGGGGTAAAGTAAAGTGGTATCTGGATGACAGTTGGTTAACCGTCTTAATTGCCCTACTCAATCCATCGGTCCTAATCCACCGATGGTCTAGGAGTAAAATAACAACATCCACATCGTCGAGTAAAATTACCGGCTATTTACTAGAAGATCTTTTAACGCCAATTTCAAACTTACAAGTGCCTATTTTCGTTCCTCTTTGTCCAATCATCGTTTGACTGATTGACATCCTATCCCAACAGATTGTATACCAAAATCCGTAGTGTAGAGAATAGAAGAGTGCATTGGACTTCAACTAACATTCTATCCAGTTAAAATTCCCACTACGCTAGTGTGACATCTTGAAAACCACTGCAGTTGCAATTACAACGTTTTCTTCAATAGCTACAAAGCTGAATCCTCAATCCTTTAAGAAGAGGCTGAACGTGTTTAACTTTTGTTCTCTTCTTTCAGTAAAAAAGCTTGTCCGATGAAGCCTTCCTGAGACAGTTGTGATATTCTGTTCATTTCTGGAGAAATCATTACACTTCCTTAGCCGTTTCGTTTATTCAAAGTTTCCCGGCCCCTACAATAACTTGTTCACATTGGCCTATTTTTTCATCTTGCAGACTAACAGTCACACCGTGCAGAAAGCAAAGCAACAAACGAACCACTTCTCATACTCACGGGAATCCGTTCGCTTTGCTTCCCATCGATTCGCTGGACGTCCATCACAGGGTGAGTTTCATTAGGCAAAATTCCGAGAGTGTAATGTTCCTCGTGACTCAGCAACGGATTGTGGTTGAAAGTTGTGCGAAATGGTTCAGTGAGTTCCTGTCCAAAAACTATGAACAGTGACAACTGACAAGCTATCAGGTGTGTAACCTGTGCACTTTTCTCAACTACTCTCTTAAAAACGGATGTAGGCTACAGAAGATGGATAAGTACCGTAAAACCTGAGACCACCGGAATACAATTGCTAGCACAACTACCATTTAGTTAAACGCAAACGCCCAACCAACAAACATTGGTTCAATATACTGTGAGTATAACAATGGTTGTTAAATCATTCCTGGCGATTCGGGGTAATTCACTCAGTAACGCGTATTCGACAATTCCAATAACGCTTATTCAGACGGTCGGGTTAACGAGACTATCTTCCAAGTCCAATAAACGTCAGAAAAGACGATCGAAAGGATTGGAATTTATACGGTACTGTTCAATAAAATTACAACAAAGGTACTGTCTCACCTTGAATGTGAATCAACCGGGTACACAAATTATCCGGCAAAGGAGCTCAAAATGGGGCAACTAAACACGTGTTCACAAACAGCCACCAGCCAACGGGAAGTGACCTCATTAAAACAATCTGGTACAGATGGAGATGAGAACGTGTGAACAACACCAAGGAGGAAGTTTTAATAGATAAACAGTGATAGTCGTAGGAAGGAAAAAGTGAACATTTGATGTGCAATTATGGTGCAAAATTCGTTATGATCGTTTACTGCACACAGCAAAGAAATAAAGGCAGATTAAGGATAGGCTTTCTGCAACCAAACCAAACACACACCTCTACGGATTCATCGTTCCGCATCATACCAGTCAAAAGACAACAAACATACCAGACGAACTTCAACAAATCCAGCCACTGTAATGAACCAACTTGAATGAGTTTCATTTTGCTAGATTGACGCATGATAATCTGCGGTGTGATTGGTGAACATATGCGCGCCGCTGACCTAGTCGTAAGTGGACAATAAAAACAGGCGTATGAAGTGCTAAACTGTCTAGGAAGTCCTAATCGCGGGGTTGTCGATCGGAGTTGACAAACATGAACTGTCTCCTCTCGAGGCGATCGGGCAACCTGATCAATAGTCACAAGTGATAGTGTTTGAGTGTTCACATATGATAATTCGGTCGTGCCTAATGTGAGTTTAGAGGTGCAGTGGCCAACAACAATTGAACGAACCAACCACATAGTTCTGACCTTTCACACGATAATAGTTCAATCCATTCCACGGCAAGGAGATTGATTGCGTCAGCGTCTTCTGTGCACACAAAACTGGCCGATGTTTGATTAGCATGGTCTCGCTGATCGCCAACAGTTTCGGGTTGCGATTATGTAACAATAGTTTGAACGATTTAACAGGGTCAACTAGGTGACCGGTTGCTAAGATGTGTTTGGCGATCGATGAAGCCGGGGTTTTCGAGCTTGTTACAGTCAATAGGTCGTTTTTTGAGATTGCCGTTTGTGCTCCGTCATACGTTGACGCAAACGCCGATCTGTCCTGCCTATGTAAACGTCATTGCAACTGTAATTGAACTGGTGTATTACTTGAGAGACAGACTGATCGGTTGAGTGTGTAATCACCGCTACGGAGAGCCAAGCCCCTAGTGCTTAGCAGGATACGTAGTTGGGCCGCTGAGCAGGTGCGTTGCTAGTTTTACGTTGGCGACTGATGAGAGTAAATCGAAATGTTAACATCTCGCGATATGTCTTCTCTCTGTTTTGACTAAATAGATTTAAGGAACGCAATGTTTTAAATTTTTCAAACGAAGACTCTTTCTTGTGTCACGCGGCCAACGTAGCCCCAAATATCTAAGATTTCGGTCTGACATACATATTGATGGGAAATCAGAGTGAATTGTTCTTTGCAGTTTGATCCATTCGATCACTGGGGCTTGGCGTTACCGTCTGAAAACAGATAGCATTTCCTCACAGTGGTTTGTTACAGGGTAACGAGTGAGATTCTCATATAGTACATTCCATTTCTCCCATCCGATGAAATCGCCCCTGACACACCTATTGGTATGCGTCATGTTGAACGGCCGGGGAGTTTGACTTCTTTATGGATAATGCGCTTATCGTTCTTCAGACTCGTAAGAGTCTCTTCAACCGTCAGTCTAAACAACCTGATTCGTGAATCATAATCAAGCCCACCCTCATCTTATGCACTTTAATTGGAAACGGAACGCTTCTCGAGTGTTTGAACTTCGTACCCACGTGATTTCAACATCATCACAGCGTATACACAAATGTGAGAACTGGAGTAACTTGTGTGATGTTGGTTTGCAGACAGACGGGATCGTTATCGTGGGCGCAAAAGTGTTTCGTTCTATCTACTGCTCCTCTCTTTTGACTGCCTGCTTCATGAGTCAGTATGAAATTCTCGTTGCTTTCAAACCTCAGTTACATAATCTTTTTGTCTTTCGTCATTGATCTGGAAATTCACCGTTTTATGCCTATTCGTGACAGATGATTATTTTTTGACTGCGAAATACAGATACTTACAAAGAATTTACTCACTTACTTGTCTGAACTTCGGTCATTTGAACGACGTACAATCTAGTAACCATCTCAGTCATATCACTACCAGAAGTAGGTCTACAATTGAGAGTCGTACTGAGGTTTTCGTGGCATTGGTCTACTCTGTTGATCTACCTAGAGAACCGATCTAGACCTATTGCTTTGTTTGCGCTATGTATATTATTCAGTGGGGTGGATTTTCTGGTCCTCTGTGCTTTTGCATAAGCTTAGCAGTGTACCTCCGGTGATTTGTATGACCGCTCGGTCGGTTGGCTCTGACCATATTCATATATGATTTGGCTAGTTGACTTCAAAATTTTGATAGCTAGATTAGCCGGAGAGCGAACATATCGTGGAGGTTTATTTAGTTGTTATTCATTTCAACCTCAGTTGGAATTTTCACAATAGACCATCCTCTATTAGTAATCACCGCGTGCGGTAACGTATTTGTCCTGTATCAAGCATCGGATGACAGTCAACACTCGAGACGATCTCAAAGCGCCACGGGCTATAGATCAACGTGTTTGAAACGAACCACTGACAAAATAAGTCCCTCTCAAACTATAGTGAATCCCAATCCGCCTGCATGGATCACCACTGGACCATCGAAAGGAGGTACGCCACCAGTGGGACATACAACCGGTAAACCTTACACCCCAAAGCATTCGGACAGCGCCAGTCATCCGGATCGATCGATTCAACAACCCAGGTCCTCTACCCGATTTCAACGAGCACCTCGACCTCGAGCACCGTCTGCAGCGAACACAAGATCTGTTGTGCGACATGGTGAGACGCAGGAAGTTGCAATGAAACAACGTCGTCAAGTGAGCTTCTATTTTCCTCAAAGACTGTCTTTTAAAAATGTTTCTGTTAACTACAAGTTAATGGGTTCCGGGTCACCTTTTCGGTTCGTTACACACTTATACAATTACAAGCAGTGAACGCTTCCGGCTTTATGTCACTTCATTACCAGCGCGTTTGATACGAATCCCGTTGTTGTTTGACATTGGGAGGGTTGGTGTCTGCCGATAGCCAATCCAGTGGGCGCCATTTGAGGTGGGATGCCCCCTACAATCACTGTGATAATAGACACTTGCATAAACCACTAGTTTGACGTTTCTAAATTGCTAAATCCGGAGAGAATGCAACAAAATAACGAACGTTTGCCCCAGTCAAACTGTCCCCGTATAACAAAACCAATAATTAACAATGAATCACTAAAGTAGTCACCACCAAATGGTTTTTGGAAATAAATGCCTGTTGAGTACGGCGTCGGCAGTTAGTGAGGTGGCATCATTCATGATTCTAAGTATTAGGGCTACGAAACAGGAAAATCGAATTTCATCATTTCACTACAGAAAGCGTTACATGAAATTTCTTTGCCATCGGTATAGAACACTGTTCAGTCAACTTCACAGAATTTACGAGTCACTGCAGATTGCCCTCCATGACCAACAATACAAGCTGGATGCATAACATCACTCACTATCTATTTGACACTTTGGGTGCACGCATGAGCACCCGTGGTAGGTTGCCTTTCACTGCCTTCTGTGAACACACAACTTTAGACTAATTAACGAGTGTGCCTTGGCTTGCGTTGATTAGGTGCCGGTGCAATAGCTAACCGAGCGTGATTTCGAAGAGATCAGGTGCTTTGGCTTATTCAGACTGATCAGGTGTGCTTTTAGATCTGTTAACAAATCGGTCTGTCAATGTTGTCACCTGAACGACCTGATAGCATCATTATTCCTAAAGTGAACAGAGCAGACAGGCATTTGTTCGTCTGACTAAATCACAATCAACAATCCTTAAAAGCTAACCACCAGTTAATCAGGTCAGCTTAATTATCGATACTGTGCTGCGTCACGCGTGTCAAATTGTGTGGAAAATTATATGTGCTCGTAGGTCCCTATTCGCACGTCTAGTGGGACGCCAGCGCCTACATTTAAAGACAACCGTCCCATTCACCACAAGAATAAGATCACGAGTCGAAGTAGACATCGCATAACCATACTAAAAAGTCCATCTAGTTAGAGTAAATCCAGTTATCCAGTTTACTCAGTGGCTACGGTGCTAGTGTGTTTGTGATTAGCATGTTACTAGACCCAAAAAATCAACGGGGAAGTAAAAAAAGTCAGAGGATGACAGAAAGAGCGAATCCACCAGGTGTAAGGTGTGCTCATGCGCACACACTAAGCGACATACAGGAGTCAGTGTCTCATATGTTTACTTTGGGATGCCGATGCGTTCTGCGTTGGACTTAACTGTAGACTTGGTGATTGCTGTTATTCTCAGCGCCAACGTTTTGCTGTCACACTGCCCGCAGGTCGTCAGTGAGCTGACGTGTTCCCATAATGTTTCTCTCCAGAACGAACAGGCTATTCCAGTCAAAACGTTCGTACACGTCAGTAACTACAAGAATTTCCAATTGTTTTATAACTGGTACTGTGGTAAGACCGTATTCGGTTGTCAAACAGAGCGCACGCCAGTCAATTCAATCTTCAAAGGCATCCTTCGCACCAAAGGTAGTAAACGATACGATCGTTTAGATAAGTTTGTCAAAAATCCAAGTTCAATAGGAACTCTTTCATGGCCAAGCACAATCCCACAACCCGCGAACTACTTTTCTGCTGTCCTATCTATTCACTCCTAGTAGCACGGATCACCTCAAGCCTACTTCATTTGAGTTTCTAGCTATATGGATTTCGTGGTTGTCTTTTATTTAATTATCATGTTGCTTGCTGATAGTTTTTTGCCAACTCCCGATTTATTATGTGGTTTCTAAGATTGCATCAACCCTACATGAGAATTTATCGAAGCCAGCCCTGTCTGCTAGAACCCAGGTTATTATGAATAAAAAAACGTCGGTTAATCTAAAGAAAGAGAGGAAGCGAGTGGGATTTGCAGCCTTTATTAATGTTTTATGTTTGCACAGACGATTTATCTATCTTACAGTTGTGTGCAAACCGATGGCTATCGGTCAATCTCAAGCATGCTCGTAATGATTATATCGCCGTACTTAGTTTGCTTATTTCTCCATTGTTAATAATGTGGTAATTTCTTTCAAGATCAGCATGCTGCAACTTCCGTGTTGACTAATCTGTTAGGAGTTTATTCATCCCCACCCAAATATTCTAATTTTATAAAAACTCTGACTCTTTTAGAGGTTAATTTCAAGTTGAACATCACCCACAGTTGACCGCATCCGTCCCATTCCCATGGACTTCCCAGTCGACCCATTTTGAAAAGAAGCACTAGACTCGAGTTCCACTCTCATTAGTGCTCGTCAGTAGTGCATATAATCGCCAATGCCGGGATTGAACAACGGCCACCCTGTTCATGAGGCAACCGTGTTTACCACTGCGCCATTGATCTCACGTAAGACACGACCGAATTATCATCACCGCTTGTGAACGCTCAAACACTTTCGCATGTGAGC
>LUCH01000879.1:2709-80337 GCA_013368495.1 Paragonimus heterotremus | reverse complement strand
GCTCACATGCGAAAGTGTTTGAGCGTTCACAAGCGGTGATGATAATTCGGTCGTGTCTTACGTGAGATCAATGGCGCAGTGGTAAACACGGTTGCCTCATGAACAGGGTGGCCGTTGTTCAATCCCGGCATTGGCGATTATATGCACTACTGACGAGCACTAATGAGAGTGGAACTCGAGTCTAGTGCTTCTTTTCAAAATGGGTCGACTGGGAAGTCCATGGGAATGGGACGGATGCGGTCAACTGTGGGTGATGTTCAACTTGAAATTAACCAGATGTTCGACTACTCAACAGTAATCCTATAGAGGTGTAAAAATAAATCACACAATCAGTTCGCACATTGATTGACTGTTGACTTTGTGCAGCCTTCTTCTGCAGGTAATTAACATATTCCCATGTGGTGACCTAACGAACATGATTGTGGTCATGGTGGTTCGACTTTGTAAAAATGACAGGAAGCGATCATTAAAAGCACCGATTAATGCTCACAAAATATATCTATTAGTTAACGTAAGCAAGTCTGTATACCATCGAAAAGTGAACATTCAGTGTTGATGTACAAATACTGTGTTCCAATCATTGAATCAGTAATTTTCTGCTCAGACCTGTACCCACGAGCACAGTGGCCCGGGTTGCAGGTGGTCCTGATAGTGGCCAACAAAGTTGCAGAGTAAGAAATAAGTACAAGTGTATGGTAAAGAGAAAAGAACGAGTTGAAAGCAAACAACAAATTTGCGTGTACAAAACCACTGATTGGGATATAACACCATGTCGAAGAGTGTTTCCAACCAGCAATGTGGATGAAGTAGACTAAACGATGGAACAAAATTTACCAATTTCTAAGGGTGTTAAATACCTTGTCGCAGATCATGGCTTAATAGGTGCCATTTTCAACCAAGAGAACTGTTCATTGGTGCTTTGCTGAGCAAAATTGTAATTTAGGTTTATCATGTCAGGAGAAATATGGAGCACACCGACAAAGTCACAGATAGCAAATACACTTGAATTCATACGTAAGACTGACGTTTAGGATGAGGAATGGTCAAGTACCGCACCTGGAAACACCATAGTTCGGGCGTGAACGTGTACGGTGGAAAATGGCTGAATTGTAACAGGACATTGCATACACAAGAAGTTAATCAACGTAAACCACTACTCTAAGAATATCTTAATTTAAAGCCGAATGGAAGAAACAAGGCCCTTGAAACCAGTAAATTGCACTCAACTATGTAAATACTTTTCAATAAATTAGGCAACATCCTACGCAACAGCACCAGAAAACTTTGAGTGAAAGACCATTGCTAAGATTATTGAGACGTTACTATACTGTAGCTGCAAATGCCTCGTTTAGATAACCTGAACTATTACGAGCTGCATGAACACAAACATCGAGGTGGAAATGCGGCTAAAATTGTTGTTGATTATTTACCGTCACACGGTCATAGGAACATCATCCGTGTTTTCAACTCCCAGCGCCCATGACGATAACGTGAAATACAGTTTTTTTGAAAATGGTGGTTATTTCACGGTTATTTTTAGCTGTATTTTTCGAACTATTTTGAGATAACTGTGTACCGAAAGGTAGTGTTTTATGTTTGTTACCGCGGGCGAAACGAGGGTCAAGGTCAACGTCAATCCACCATGTACCTGTCACAACGTGTTTTGTGTAACAGATGTCAGAATGAAACAGCTACAGTGATGTTTAACTCGCTATGCGGACATGCCTCTCTTTTCCGCAAGCTAGAGTAACATAATAATTGAGATTCTTGCATAATGCATTGGAAAGATTTTATTAACAAACTGAAAGTAGCGACGTGACATTTCTGTTTGTTAACTGTGTTCAATCTTCTAGCTACATTCGTTCAACTGTCACTCCAGTACACACGTTAGATGTGTTCAGCTTATTGCTAGAAAGACGGTACTATTGGCCCTCAATTTGCAGAAAGTAGAACTTAATTAGTATAACACTTTTCGAATAACCGACATTCTGGAATTTTCGGACTAATTCCACAGAAAGGAATTGTATTTGCGGGGCGTAACTTATGAATACAAAGTCAGAAACAGTGACATAAAGCGCTGTGATTCCCAAAACAATGGCCTATCGTCTTTCTAGCGACAACGAAGTAGCTTTCGGATTTTGAGATGGATCTGCTGCATGCCTCAAATCAGAACTCATTGCTGTTTAACCTGTGTGGATTACTTTTGACAGCGGATTATTGCCAAGAGGTTATGGTCCACTCTTTTCGGTTTAAATCTTACTCATGACCTGGTTATTTGACCAGGAGTCATTACCCGTTTGGGTAGCTCGTGTAATTTATCATGTGTTGTAAGTGGCAAGCCCCATAAGATGCCGCTAGCTTACTTTCTATTACTGTCCATTGGTGCAGTCGACAACTCTTGCATAGGGGCATACCCAAGTGTCACAAAATCTTTGAACTTCCCAAACACAGTTCAGTGGAAGCACTACAGGTCTACTGAGACTTTAATACTAGACAGATCTACTTAATTACTGATGAGTAGTAGGGGATTTCGATTTTCGAAAGGGGCCGACTGGAAGGTCTATGGGAATGCAACAGCTGCGATCTGTTTAATTGAGCCCGTATGAGATCGAATATAACATTATACACAGGAGAATGCGAATGGTTGAACTGTGGAACTATTAGTCCTGCAGTTTCTTGTTGTTTGATATAACATTTTACAGACTAACGAACTTAATGATTTACGACCTCATTTACTGATGAGCTAGAGGGATTTGCACTTTCACCCGTATATTAGTGTAACCTTCAAATTCTCAAAGTTCTCATTGGACCTATTTTAAGAAGAAGTAAAAACTCGAGTTTTGCTTTTCGGTCTTGATACCTCACTAGTGTGCGTCCATGTCGCAATCCAGAGCTGCACACAAATTCACACGTTACTGGCGTCACACTGGCCATCTCTCACCTATCTTGACCTGCAGCCACTGTCGTTTATCCATTTACCCGTGCCTCTCAAGTGAAGCCAGAATTGCGTTATGAAGGGAATACCAAAACACTTCATAGTAATTTGTTGCGCTTTGACTTACACTTAACACGAGAGCATCCAAAAATGTTCTTTTCAAATGAAATTTGAGGCTGTATTCCGTTGCTTTTGTTTTGTAATTCCTCGAAAAGTTCGTACATTTGCCAGAACGAGTTTATACTACTGAGTGTGTAGTTAGTAGTTAATATTTGCTCTTAATGTTTGCTCTTCTTCATCCGTGTGTTGGAGTGTGTTAAACAAAAACGTTAGACCACGAAAACTGGTAGGTTCAAGCACTTGAAAATCCGAAAGACTGACGTTGAAGAAATAAGAATGGACTCCGGTTAATTACAGAGGATTAGTGTCATCAGACACGACAAGCGTGTTGCATAACCTACCAGAATTCGACGTAATCTTCTTCCAACCCGCTTGTCAGCAAGTTGACTGGTCAGACAAAATGAATATTTCAGCTTCTGTTCGTCGACAGGAGAGTTTTCAAATATTCACCGAGTCACACCTTTACTGAGCCTGATACATAAAAACTACCGTGGGTTTCAGCCGAATGTAACTACGAACGCAAACTCTTAGCTTACGTAAGAAACTGGACTTATGTATAAGCCAAATTAAGTCGATGTTTCCAGCAGCAGAATGAGCTCGAATCCGTCCAAATGAATATTATTATCCAGATAAATTTGAGAACGTAAAATTACACCCAGAAATGTTCGAACTGTAATAGCCTGATATACCAACCAGAGTTTTTCATGCACATTTTTCATATGAAAGCCTTTAAAATCGTTATTATAGAGTCGTAGTTGTTTTGAGGTTCTTTAAAAATATGAAAACCATCAACGAAACATGTAGAAACTAGACGGGTGCATACATACATTAATAAGTGGACTGATTAAATGATGTAGAATGGAGAAATACATCAGGGACAGGACACAGAAAAATAGCTTTCTGTCTTTGATAGAAACGTCGTTAACATAAAATAACTACCTCGTCTCGTTGGTTACTTACCAAAAAGGGACTAATGTTAAGGCAAGATATTTTTATACAGAAGTAAACTACCAATTCTAATTCACTTAGGCCGATTATCTGTTATTGATGAAAACGAAATATCTGTACATTTTGACGTGTTACGTAACATATTATAGGATTGTGGTCAAGCTGACTTTTCGACCACTTGTTGCCTGCGTAAAGCTCTATTATTTGCATGTTTGAATGAAACCGCTTTCTTGTGGACTGACAGAGATGTTGATTAACTTCAGACCAAGATCGGAGCGAAACCGTCTTCATTACTTGATATTACGTAACTAGTCGAGTTAAAAGATGATTTAGTGGTTTTGTTTAGAAAATCGGTCTTCTGTCTGATTTTTGTTTGTTCCTTCGACCGAATCTGCATGATTATGAGGGAACTCAATACGGAGAATAGTCATTGACTTGCCTGATATGCAGATGAATGACTGGATGAACACAGGGCTCTTCATAGCCGGTTTACAGGTATTAGAATGACGACAGTCAGAGGTGATTATAATAGTTGGTGTCCATCGGCAGTTGTTCTGATGTCAACACTTCACCAATGACTATCCATTTCTGGGCTTATCTGATTGAGATAGTCTGACTTTAATTGAGATCGGGAATTTTCAGGTTTCAGATCGGAGAAATTTCACACTAAGTTCGTCTTAATCAAACTCATTGGATCAGTGACTTAATTATTACGGGAGATGTTATGTCTCACGAAGGCAATCGGTACGAATGCCTTTCGGAATGCTTCAAGAACAATGTTGGTCAGTGCGCAGTGCTTTTTCCATATTGAGCATTAAAAGAATTCAGTGCCGTTTACGACTTGGGTTCAAATCTATTGGCTAATATAATTTTTCGTTCAACCAGTTCTGTCGAACTTTCGTCACTTGTGAACAAACTGATGTTTTTTCAACTAAATTTTCAGCCGTGTGCATCTTCAGAGGTGAGGATAACTTTACCATAATGGGAATTCAAATCGCATCCTGATTGTTATGAATAAAATGTTAACTTTCAAACAACGACCGTTTCCCTAACTAATACTGAACAAATGTTCAGGACGTTATTAACCCCACTGGTTTGATATGCACCGATGAACATTGCTCCAGGTTTATTGATTTATAACAGACTTATTAGTGCAAACCTTGAGCTTCAATTGGAGTTCAACAAGCGGTATTTGTGCAGTAAATCTTTACTCACCGTGGTCTACGAAGTTATACTTTGTGAGTTCAGCGCTCTCATACGTGCACCCAGATGGATATTGTCAGTCTGGTGATCAGATTGCACTACTTGTGACTATGAGGGTTTTGCTAGGTTACAGTGAATGCTACTAGAACTAACAGTCAGAGAGATATACTTGGCTAAACAAACCTGGATCGGAGCTTAGATTATCTGGCTCATACTCTAAATGTTTGCGTTTCGACCCCCTTTTTGTAACTTTTGCATTTGCACTAGTTAAGATACACTTGTCCAGGATGATTGAAGTAGTTTTTTGTTATCACTAATAATTATTCTTTTCCGTTGCCGATCGACTGCGCAATCTGTGTTGATGCACTCTCTTTTGTTCGACCAACATTTGACCAAATTAAGCACAATGTCATCATGTTGGTCAAGCCGTTCCTCAAAAACAGAGCTCCGCCCCTCGTTTGGTATATGGGATGTGGACCGCTGAGTCACCATTTCTCTACCAGAGCTTGGATAGGAGAGTGAGCATACACAGGTTTCGAGGTGAGCAATTCAACGGTAACGTGAACATCCCCATAATACAGGGTTATGACGATTCAGTCTATATATGAGTTGTTAGCTGGTCAACTGGAAGGAGTGGTTCGGTCATTTTGAATCATACCGCTCACGATTTGCGTTACGAGGACTTGTTCAAAAGAAATTTTGTATTGTTCATCAAGACTGATCGGATACTTCAAGTTGGCATTGCTTTAAATGACTAAATCAACCTGCGGAACAAGTTTGAGTCGTTTTGCATCGACAGGAGAGATTCCTACAGTTTACGATGTTCATTGTTAGTCCAACCGTGTTAGGTGTTTTGGATATGAATTCTAGTCAAGCAAATCAGTGAGAGGCATGACGTACTCTTGTGAAAACTGAATAACTGAATCACGATCGATATCCACCAAGGGTCACGTGGATACTTGTCCTGAGTGCGCTTGCATGAAAGTGCCATTTTTCATACCATGTCCAGTTCGGTTGTCTGGTATTTATTGGTCCTCTTAGTTTTTGTCTTCCATGTCGGAAATGTGCGTCCAAAAGGTAGAAATCACCCTGCCCATCTTTAGTTTGAGAGTGTATCTTTCTTTCCGGATGACTGACGTATATAACCCGAACAATTTAGCTTACTCCAACCAATTATTTTCCAGATATTGTATCTTTCCTAAATTCAACATGTCTCCGAGAGAACAAAGGCGTCGTTCGCGCATCCAGATGACTTTTTGGCTCTACCCTTTTAACGACACAACCGAAGTAGACAGTTATCGTTGGTGTCTGTTACCTGTTATGTCCACCTAATAAAAAACTAGCAACACTTCTACCTGCACACAAAGTGCAGACGTTTCCTTCACCTACCCCTGGTTAGTATATCCATCAGTTGTAGAACACACAAAATGCCACTTGAGAGCGTACGAACCAAGTGACCAAAAACCAAATACTATTTGAAACTCATCTTTAATCCGAAATTGGACGACCGGTTTCGTCCTTTTTTGGACTCATCAGACAGAGATCGTCTGATTAGTTACCTTTTGTGTTACAAGACAGTGCTCTAGCCCGCTCTGTCAGAAGTTCTATGAGTATCGTACGTGATGAGGAAGTTTGTATGCAGTTGAGTTATAGTTTGTTTTCATCCGGTTAGTAAGGATGGATACAGTCAATCTCGGACTGCCGGTTTGCACTGGCTAAGGCCGCAGTGGCTTGGAGTGGTGTTTGTACTGCTTTTGGATGCTCACTCTTGTAAGGCGAAAGGTATCCAGTTCGATCCCTCGTTCAGACTATCTCTGGTTGATGCGTCCAAATAAGGACGAAACCGGTAGTCGAATGTCGGGTTAAGGGTGAACTTCAAAAAGCGTTACAACACACCGTTCCGAGCCACTGCGGCCTTAGCCAGTGCACATTGACAATCTGAGATGGACTGTTTCCATCCACACTAACGAGCTGAAAACAAGCTATAACTCAACTACAAATGATCAGTCTCAATAAGTTTCAATTGTTGTCGTAAAATAACATTGTCTTCTGAGTGTCAGCCGGTAGAGATCACTGTCCGCTTAGAAGCGAAGATGTGGTTTATGTTTGTTATGGAAACATTTGTGTGCATAAATTAGGAAAAATGATTAGAACCCGCTACAAAGGGTATGTTTAAAATTGCTTACAAAACCCGTCAAAGCACTCACAAGTTTATTTACTATTGTCCATTCATACTCATATATTTTGGGAACTATTCTTAGCGCACCTGTTCCAATTTTGCATGACACTCGTCGTCGACCCGTGAAAATTAAAACAGCTTACTCATGAGAATTCACAAGTACCCTATACTCATTGGTTTCTAACTACAAGCAGGTTTCCTATCTCAGGTTTGTAACTGTTTCATCGAATAAACTGATTAGTTTATATTCGAAAAGAATTCTTATGATATGGATTTTTTGAAAGATTTAAACTATTCATCAACTATCCGTTATCTCGATTTTATTTCTTTCTTCTGGCATACAGAACTTTCATTGAGGTCTGTTAGTGTGGAATTAAGTAACAGTAAATGTACTTGCTTTTTGCATATAGCCGTCTTTGCGGGGTATTGCTTTATCCGTTGTAGGGCTTGACAGTACTTCCCAGTGAATCCGACTGTCGTGCTGGTTGTGATACAAACACCAACGAACAGCGCACAAAAATCAACCTTAATTCTTACACAGGTCATCAAGGAACTCGATCAAATCGTACGTTCAATCAACCAATCGAACCCGTTCATCATCGTCCGTTGACACGAAAGGACTCAAGTAACAGCGCAACCGCTCGACCAAGGACCGCTGCATGTCCGCCGAATGAATCACGTGTTGGCGTGTCTCTTCATGTTAAACCGGAACGAATAGTACGGTCACCAAGGTGGTCAAAGTCGTCAGCAGACAAACTGCCCCATAGTAAATCGGCTTCAGATTTCAGCACTATTCCCCCTTCTCCAGTTGTGCAAACTGAACTCAAATGGGAGGAACTCGATGAGAAGCAGCTTGATCTCATATGTTGTTTGAAAAAGGTACCGTTATCGGCTTAATTTATGCAAACGCATTACGATGAAAAGATAAAAACTGTTGGTTTTTTTTATTGATGAAAGGAATCGCTTGCTAGACATAAATTGTCACCCTCCCAGTTCTCACGACATGTGCAGTAACTGTATGAACGCTCTTACGAACGGATATGCCGTGTGCATTCACCTGCACACATAAGTGTAAGACCACTCAGTACAATGGTCACTCCTAACTAGGCTTACTCTTGTTTGATTTCTTAAGATTTGTCACGGTTCTGTCACATTTTGAGACTACCTGCAATTTTCGAATCCTTCAAGAGACCCATGTTGCACTGGATATCTGTAGTAGCGGTCGGAGGTAGCTCTGATCATCGACACAATGGTCTACACCGCTGAGGGGACGATGCACGCGTATTCCGCAGTGTGTGTGTGGCGTGTTCAACCGAATTACAACTTAGCGGCAAATTAAGCAATCCACGGCAGACCATATCCTGGTTGTTGCTAATACGCTTATCCAAAAATTAACTACATCCCGAAACATATTAGAAGATTTGCCTTGATCACTGTTTGTAAATCGGGCCAAACACATTTCCGCAATAACAACTGCTGACCGTGCATGTTCCAGGCGTCTTACTTGGTGAAACTTGAGGAATACACATTTTTTGAGTTGTCGTCTACTGTACATCACCGTTTTAGAAAGTGATTCTCCTCTTTTGGAGAAAGCAGCAGATGACCAAATAAACGAGACAAAAATAATGTTGTTGAATGCTGTGATGAAGTTGTTGTTAGACAGAAACCTTCTTTGATGTCCATGAAATTTATTCATACTCGCAAGTAGTTCCGTAAGCTTCCTCTGACACAGTATTCCGACTTGTAGCAAACTGTGTCGCACTATTATTGCAACGTGACAGACATTAAAACAGGAAACTACAGAAAACAACCGAAGATCGCTTTTTGAAACATAAATTCTTTTTTCGATTATTTACGTACGCTTATTGATTTTCCGGTTCTGCGTGCTTTGGTCTGGAGGAAATATGGAGCTCCCCAAATGTAGACCTGCCATTAACATTAACAAGTTAGGCTATCCGCTTCGAGCTGACTGTGTTTTAAGAGACTGTCGTATTTCACAAATAATTCAATAACACTATATCAAAATTGCCCTCTTTTAGTGTCTATATAATCGACCTACATCTTCGTCGCCACACTATAACTGTAGAAAGCTACCTGTTCTTTTCCATTTGACCAAAGCTACTATGGAACCGATCGCAAAAAGAATAAAACCACCCATGTGACCAGGCCGGGTGCTAAGTTCTGACCAATAAAATTCATCCGACGGCTTGATAGGTATGTTTTGACAAACCAAGACGCAAAACGGATGAGCGGTTACTGTACTTTCAACCGGACGGTCGGGAAAACAAGATCATTATTATTTTCATCATAACGAGTGATATGGAACGTAAAGTACTTGCTTCAAGCAAGGCAAGTGTTGACTTTCAGACAAAGAAATTTGGGCCTGCAAGACAGCCTGACGAGTTCATAATAGGGTCCATGGAAAACCTTCACCAGAGATGAAGTCTGTAAAAGAGAACTACTGTCAAGATTTTCTTAAAGAGTCAAGCGCCTAGCCCTACAGTAATAATAAGTTCCTCGGCGATGATGGATGGGATTGCGATTGATGCTTCCTAACGGCGGAACACGCGGTCAATTGAACTAGTTGCAGTTGTTAGCTTTCTGAAAATTAGAGAAGTCAAATTCCCTGACGCGCGGCCGAATTCAGCGTCGTTTATGTGCAATGGGGTTTTCCGTTTCGTAGGAATCCGGTGGAAAATTGTGAAGTTTATTGATGATAGTGGACGTGATGTGAGACGGTTCTGATGCCTAGAAGTACAATTAGTCTTCAAAGTGCGATGGTTTCGTCGAGAAATCTGACAGTTGTCAGTTTGGTACACGAGTCCGTTCAGAGCTGCCTAAGTGAATGAACTGTCCATTCTGACTAATGAACAGTATTTCAGTTCTTAAGTCAGATCTTCGGATAATTCTTTGCTATCAGCCATTGTGTCACTTGCATCAACGAGACACACTTCCAGCAAAATAACGCTTCTCCATTTGTGTCTCAATTATCGAAAGTATGACTCCTGCTTTACGGATTGCATATTTGAGTCTGATCAACATCTGTCTCCCCATGTGAACCCTGTTGAAGACTTCCGGAGCCCCTGGTGTGACTACAACTGACGCATGGTCTGAGAAACCGTTTTGTTGCCAGAAATTCGCTACAAGTTACTTGAAAATACACAACTACGTATTCAAACATCGTTTTTTAGGGCTGACGTTTGTCGGAGTTATTGAAAACAATGCGGCGATAGTTTTGCAATTCATTCCGTACACTACACACACACGTTTCCAGTAGTCGTCTTCAGCCCCAGCCTTTCTTGTGTTGAAGCCTGTCTTTTAGTTTCCGCGAGTTCGAGTCGTGTTATGTTACTCAAAGACGAAGCCGCACGTTTCACGACTCATGCATACATAACAGGTGTTTATAAGATTTCAGGATGTACAACTCTACAATCAAGGCTGCTCTAAGATAATCAGGGTATAATCTTATCGGAAATATCTCTGATTCTGTCATCAACACCATGTCGAAAATGCATGTACAGGATCGCAACAGAGCCGAAGCAAACACTTATAACTAAGTGTTTACGAAAGAAAATCCTCGAGGGTAGATGTGGTGATTTTTTTTCCGTTGTTCCGTAATAAATATTTTAAAACATAAATTGTTCTTTTCGATGTTAATGTTTCAACTTCAAAAATTGGTTTGCTTGTCTCAGAGCGGACAAAGGTCGTCTTCATAACTGGGTTGACTTATAATGTTTTCTCGGTATATACAATATGCGTATGTCCAAATACGTCACCTCAGCCAGAAAATCATTACCGTCACTTTCAGTAGTGGTTGTGACTGACCTCGGAATCGATCGGTAACGCATAGTCGATAGGACTACGTCTCATTGTCAAATGCGCACAACGGATCGATGTCCATAGAACGAATGGTTAACGTCGATTAGTTCAAATGAGGTCAGTAAATTGGTTATTACAAAGTTTTGAGACTGCGTTAAAGACGGTGGTTTGATACGGTACTAAATGGAACACTAATAAAAAGGACCAGTATATTAAACTTCAATCATCGTTCATCGTGGAAACCTTGATTGCACAAAACCAGTACGCTGAATAATTTCCGATGTCAAATGAACACAAATGAAAGCTGTTTTGTTTCCAATGCAGTCTAAAATAATGTAACAGTCAGACAAAAAACAAGACCAATATATAAGTTAAACGGCATACTAAAAACAAGTTAGATCTAACACCAACAGGAAGCAAGCTCGGCGCAAGTTTAACATAATATGAGCTGCTCATTAGATAAGAAGACAGTTTGCTGAGTCATTAAGAAATCAGAGATAGACTTATAAGCTAGCAAGATTCACTGATCTCTTAAAAGCCAAAGTCCCCTTTGCACCCAATAGGATCCTGTCATTGATGCAACCAGACAACAATTAGTGGAGACTTAATTTACGGCAGAACCGTCAGAGACGTTGGATATGAGTAATGCTCTAGCGAATTGACGTCAATTGCACAACACAAAGGAGATTGTTCACCTGAATTAAACCTATTGTCTTGATTAGCTGAATATAACGGTTTAACAGAATGGGTTGGGATGTAGACCGGAAAAAACAGGATAGATGAAATTGTAAAGTGATATGTTCGCGTGATGCATCATCGACTGTTCCACACGCGTTGTATACATGTCTATTAGTCGATAAACATTTGAATTGACCATGTTATAAATCGCCGGAGTAAATCGTTCACATAGTACTAACGCCTTATGTTGGGTTGACTGCTCTGCACCTGCTTACGTCGTTGTTGCAATACACCATTTCTATCAGTCTACTAGCGGTTAACAACATAAACCACGGGGGGGGGGGAGAATGAAAGACCAGTTGCAACTTGAAACTAAGTAGAATTCAACACTTTAGTGATTTGCGATCGGACTACCACAACATACTTCAGCAAATCACCGTCACACCAATAAACAGTCAGAACAGATTGCGACAAGTCAGCAACTAGCACCATCGTTTTCATCATCAGCGGCAGTAGCAGTTATCACCACCACGAGCATCACTGTCGTCATCGGCCATGGTAGTCTGACATATATGTTTTAATTACTGTAACGATGCAAACATGTTGCAAAACTTAGCTATATGAGATTCCGGATTTTGACGAGCACAATATAAGTTCATTATTGAGTTTCCTACTCATTTGCGTCAATCTTTCGGCATGTGTTCGGATTTTTAACAATTCCATATCTGCCTAATTACTGCCAATGATTGCAACCGTGAATAATTCCATTTCTCTCCAGGTTTTATCAAACTATGACTTAAAGTTGCTTGTAAAATATAAATCAAGAAGGTGGTCTTTACACTTACTCTGCGCACATAACAACAGCTTTCATGTATATGAACTCCAGCTTTTTCTGTCTTGCAACCCATCCACACTCACACACATCCACAACAAATATGTACACAGGTAATGCAAGAAGGAATGAGGCACCGATTACCTTCTGAACCGTGTGAATTGGCCACTGTGCTGTGCTCAGGTGTCGATCTGACAGAGTGGCTAAACCGAACTTTGGGTCGCACAACGTGTATCAAAGTAAGCTGGCCGCCTGCTTTTGATTTGGTTTTGTACGTTTTCATTGCTTTGTATTTTCAGTGTGGTTTCCGGATGAAATTTTGTATGTCGTTTCTATTTCTATACTATTTCTAACGATCTTTGGGACACCGTAATTGGAAACAGCCAAGTTTATCGTAAGGGAACCACCGTTTGATACATTTAGTTTACTGATGCCAGTGAGATCACGTTACTTTAACTAAGCATTATGATATGGCGGTTACCTGCGCATGGACCAATCAAAGGTTGACAGTTTGATTGGTGGCTAATTTCGTCAACTTGTCATTCCCGCATTAAAGTTTGTGTTAGTCGGTTTTATTTCACTGATGAGTAGTGGGTGGGTTTGATTGGTTTCAAGTTGAACATCACCTACCTTTGATGGGAGGTAAATAACTCAGTGGTCAACACGAATGCTTCATGAAGGCGCGGCAGGAGTCCTGATACCGACTGTGGTAAGTATATGTACTACTGCGGAGCTCTATCAAGTGCGAAATTCAAGTCTAGTGTTTCCTTTCGAAACAGGCTGGTTGAAAATTCTACGAAAATGCAAAGGTTACGGTTTTATTTCATTGTTTTCGCCTTTTATTACAGGACGAAGGAAGATGACTATAGAGGATTGGTAAACATACGGCCTGACATTTAATGAAAACGGAAACCGTTTTGGAGTATACTGACGGTTGATTGCCTGGTGTTTGTTGGTTCGGTGTGAATGGCTTCCATTGTTCTATAAAATAAGGGCAACTGCAATCACGAGCGAAACCTGCGAGGTAACTGTCCTGGGGGGATAACGGAACGGCGACACGACGTTACAACGCTGTTTCTTTAAGGAGACTAAAACTTGTATTGACGGCTACGGAAGTTCAACAGAATTGTAGGGGATTGACTTGGATTAATTTGAGAGAGCACTAGAGGTAAGATGGACGGAACAAAAAGGATTAATAACATTTCTGTGGTCAAGCGTCATTTAAAGCCTAACTAAGAAGTTGATTCATGTGTCCCAATAAATGAAGGCTCAACACCTACATAATCACATCTTCGGCGGATATGGGAAAAGGCTTACCGATCCCGATTTACAATCACTTCGTGTGTAAACAGGTGAAGCCGAGCGCGAAATCATGCTAGATAAAGTTTGACAGAAGAATCACCAGCTGAAATTTGTTTAGACCTCTTCGAAGATTTGAATACTAACTTGTAAATATTAGTATAACAGAGCTATTTTGCAAGCATACTATGGTTTCTGAAGTGAAACACTTACCAAATTTAACGTGGTAAGTTAACAAATTCGTCGAGAGCAAAACAACGAAATACTACTATAGGGGATCAATGAAATTTCTGAACTCTAGGATAAGGTACTAGGGGAGGTTGTTGCGTACCGCTACGACCAACGAAGAAGTGTGTATACATGATGGAGGATTAGATTCCACGATGTTGAAAACCAATTCAGCACAAAGCTTAATATGTGATACCCCTAATCTTAATATGAATGAAGGGCGCTATAGTGGACATTAAAAGTCCATTGACATCTTGCTAGTTTTCGTAAGGAAAATTGAAATTTCACATACTTGTATGTGTTTAATAATAAAGAGCAGGCACGAGACCAGCTGGCTAGTTCAGAGCGATCATTCTTCAGGTCGAGGGTATAGGTTAGCATTAACTGTGAGATCCCAAAGTCAGCATCATCTGAATACGTTATTAGGGAGGTTGCCAGTGCCACTGTCATAGAGTTGGCATGAATTAAAGTGTGCAGGAAAACGTAGAACTTGGAGGTGACCCGTATTCATGACATGTTTTCATGACACTCTTGACCACTCAAGGTTATAGATTGGAAAAGCTGCAGAAAACAATTCCCGAAACGGTTAAAAGAAATGCATGAATATCAAAAGCATTCAGAAGAAGAATATAATATTTTCATAAGAATGTAGTTAGAAGAACAAACACGGATTGGTTTGCGCTTATTTTTCGAAGGTAGCATAATTAGGCAGACAAGACGGACTAAAGCATCCATGATAGAGCAGAATCGATGGTGATAACATTGCTGCTGATCCATCAAGTTGTTTTACAACGTACAAATGCTTTGATCGCTGCTTATCTGCACACAATCAATCGAAGGTTGGCTGTCCTTCACTTTGTTCTTGGTCCGATGCCAGCAGGTTTTCAACAATCAGCATCTGTTCGCCGTAGCATGTTCCGGATGCACCGGAAATTGGTCATTCAAGTGGTCACAATCCATTAAGTCACATCAGTCATACTCAGATTTCATGGGTGTATACAAACTGACAAACGAGTCAGGTTGAAGCCTATTAGACGATGAGTATCTAAGTGGCTCTGCGATTATCGCTCTCTGTCCAGCCGTGTTGGCCGCGTTTTGAGTTGTTTACCAGAAAAGGTCGCACCTCCAGTGCGACCGCTGGACAATCGGACTGAGCAAGACGCGTCCGACAATCGATTCACCCGAAGACGCATGGTTATGATACAGTAACCAAGATGTCGGACAAAGTCAAATGGCAGTCAACGGGGAAAGTGACCAACCATTTATACTAAGTGCAACACGGTGTCAGTCTCTCAACTCACACTGTAACTGTTTCTGCTCCATGGGGTAGCACAAATTCGTGTGCTCATTCAGTTACCGGTGGCTCATTTGTGCACTGAATCCGACGCTAATGTACCTGATCACACAGGTCGATAAGTAGATCTATTAATATTGACTAGGTTGAAACCGTTTGATGAGGTATCAGAATTTCGTCAGACACTCAGCCTTAGGTTAACATGCTAGGATTCTTCATTTGGATAGTGATATGTTGTCAGTATAAACGCTTGTAGCCCACACTGGTTGCTCTAGCTCTGGCCAGTCGCTTAATCACGAAAGGGTGTCGCCATCAACAGGTTTTCTATCGCGATGCGATTAGCTAGCAGCATTCGTAAATCTATGAGTGGTATCTCGGTAGTGTATCGAGACTTCAGCAGGCCGCTCATGTGCGATCTCCAGTTGGTAGACAAGCGAATACAATTTGGCATACTGTGCCCATACGATAAAAAACAAGTCTGCCAGCTTATCTGACGATGAAAAATAGCAACAGTGTTAAACGCATATTCCAGTCGCGATCAAAATCTAGAATGTAACCCATAGAATACGGTCCGGTTAATGCTACATACCAATCCTCTCATTTACCTAGCTCATGTACGATTAACAGGAAACCGTCATATATCAATAGGGTTTAGTGTATACGTGAATTAAATAACATACTGGTACTGCTTTATGGTTAAATTCAGTAGTTCATGTTCGAACTCATTTTATTTTTAAGGTGTACAATCCTAAAGAAACTGTTCGCCCAAGCAATTCAGGTATGCAACCAGAATTGATCAAACACTTCAGACAAAATCTTCGGCGTTGCCGTGAAGTCATGTGGCAGCACGGTGTACCAAAAGTGAGTGTAGTGATTAAACAAATTGTGTACAATGAGTTGTTATCAATATAAAGAAAATCCCACTACATGACAGTGGCGTTGGTGGATTTTAGCGTGAACTGCTTGAGAAATCCTGTTTGGGTAGTCAGTCCGCTAGAGTATTCGATGGAGCCCACATAGCACAGTGAATTGGCTAGGTAACTGACTTCAAATTTGAAATTTCGGAACTTTCGACTTGGCTTCGCAGCTCAGTCGATAGTACACTTTCCACACCTTAGTGTGCTGTTTTTGTCGTTGGTTCGAATCCAGCCGAAGTCCATAGTTCGCGCAATTGGGTCTCCTAAAAAGTTCTTGAGGAGTTTGGGAATGGTTGGAAAGCATTTTCCCCAGATTATTACTTTTGATAAACACATTGTGTAAATTTATTTGCAGATTCACTTCGTCCACCTTAATATTGATAGAATTAATAAACTACTAGCATCTGGGTTTACCACGTGGTTATTCTAAAAACTTTCTTATAAGTTCTTATGTTAATATCTAGGTTTGTTTGTTCATACCAATTTAAAAATCCGCTCAAGTTATAACCGTTGAAGTATATAGCGCAGTCGAACAGTCTTACCTCCTAACTGTTCATACTGAGATAGCTTGTTTAAAACAGCAAGAAGACAAACGTACAGTGGGATGTAACCTTTTCGATTTATCTCATCAGCCGCATACTAAATACACACAGAATATATAACAAAGGCACATGGTAACAGTAGTTGAACAGAATGAATTTTAGGGTCAGAAGGCCGCTACTAGGGGAGGTGGACAGCGTGAACCATCAATTTTTGCGCACACAACAGCACAGCTTCACTGTTGGCCAGAATTCTGGGGGTTGGGTGTCGTAGAAACACAGTGAACGACCTGGTTGAGTCGACGTTGTGACCTGTCTACAGGATGGGACTCGAAATTGCCGATACCAGGTTTCGCAGTCTGTTGCTCCTTTGACTGTCTGTTCGCTCAGCAGACTGAAATCATTCATTTTAGGAGGTGTTGGGCCATACGTTGACGCAAGCACCGGTCCGTTCTGACCACACAGCTATCATTGCAACTGCAAATGAACTGATAGACGACATGTGAGACAGAATAGTTAGGTGTGTCACGTCTAGCGTTTTCATAACTAACTCCCCGAGTTGATGATAAGAGGCACAATTCAGCTGCAGGGTATGTGCGATTCACAGCTGTCTGAAGCTAATGACGCTGTATAGTGGACAAGTGGTCTCCCCTTAATTGTAGTTTTATGAACACCTTTTATTTCTTTGTCGTATGAACTGGAGGTCTTTCTGTTGTTTTCTTGCTATGAACCATGATAAATTTATCCGGATATCCACTTGCAAGTAATGTGCTCGTTAGGAATTCTGCCTCTCGAGTCAACCGGTCATTTGTACAGATTCGTCGGGCTCTGTCGAACAATGTTTTAACCAAACCACGCTTGTAGGCCATGGGTACCAAATTGGAGAACTGGAGGTATTGGCCACTCCAATTGGCTTTGCGATAAACCGACCGCTACAGCGTGTCGTCGAGACGTCTCATAAGTAAAACGTCTAGAAAATCTAAGCTTCCATTCGACTCAGTTTCATAAGTAACAGACAAATCTGGATGTATGGAGTTCATAAGATTAAAAAATGAAAGAAACTTGTCACCCCCAGTAAAAATTAAGATATCATCGGCGTACCTTTTGTATAAATTAGTCATGGAAATATTATCAACAATTCGTCTTTCAATCATCCCAAGGAAAACATCCGCTAACGTTGGACCCAGTGGGCTGCCCATGGCTACTGCATCAATTTGCTTGAAAGTAACTCCTTTGAACTCAAAACGAACGTTTTCCGTACACAAGAAAATGAGATCCCTGAGATAATCAAGAGGAAGAGGCAACTGAATATTCTGGACTGAAATAAAGTCACAAAGAAAATTTACAGTCTCATGTAGGGGAACATTAGTGAATAACGATTGCACATCAATAGAGTACATTGGTTTTGAACTCACAGAAACCTCATTTAAGCTGTTCACTTACTCGAATGACTCTTTGACCCAGTGGGATGACAGCAATTTCTGAGCTGGGTTAACTACTTCAACGAGACATCGAACGAGCTGGTGTTAAGGTGAATTGCCCATGGCCAAGATGAGGCGTAGTGGAACACCTTCTTTGTGCATTTTCCATGAGCCTCTCATACATGGCGTTTGGGTTCCACCTGGTTTTAACTGTCTATATTGAGCCTCATTGATGAACCCATGTAGCTTCAATATTTGGAGTTGTTTTGCAATCTGTTTTTCTACCAGTATATTATTCTCCGGTGAGAAATCTGGCTTGAATTTGCTTTGGTCGGCCAGAATCGTGTTCATTTTTCTCATATACTCCTCTTTCTGCATGATCACGATGCCAGATCCCTTATCAGGTTTCAAGAACACAACGTCCTCCATTTCTTTCCGGTGAACTGATTGCACACAACTTGTTAAAATCGATCCTAGTAAAAACCTGATTAGTTGGTAATCAAGATGAGGTATTCCGTCGGTCATGGTGTTAATCGGTGATCAACTATTGTCGTACAGTATTCAGACTTCTAATGAGCACGGCGGTCAGCTCTGTCCACAGCCGTAAGACTCGCTCTTGAGTTAGGTTGGTGTTATCTTATGAACCAGGTATTATTTTCAGTTCTACCCTATATCTTTATTTCAGGATTGTTTATTCTCTGTAGAAGCACTACTCAGGACGCACAAACCCAATGGTCTATTGGAATTGGCTGCTTCTGTTCTCTATTTGCACAACTCTGTAGTGATGGCCAAAACTCTGAATCCCAAGCGATCAACTAGTCACACTCATCGGACAGCCAATCACAGAAAGTCAGTTCTGCCAGACGAATCACATCTATGTGGTGCACAACAGACCGATACGCCTAGTCAGTCGTTGATTAGCTTGAGCTCATGGCCTCAACATTTATGTTCTGATGTATAAAGTGAAGGTCGCTGATTTTCTTTCCAGATAAGCCACTATGTTCAACTGGATGATTTTTTAACTACCTCTTGGACACAGTTTCTATGCATTTCGTATCATATTACTAATTACTTCTGTTCACATGTACATTCAGATAATCAGTTTTTTTATAGAATATATTATAACTTGCAATGGCGTGGTTTCCTCTGGTTGTTTAGACAGGTACTTGTCACATTTAAATGTTTCCAGGAATACACGGGTTGATTAACTGCTTTCAAACGTCGATAGGCGCATGCCTTATAACTAGAGTTCGAGAAGACATCAAGATGCAAAGAATGGTTCGTCAACTGAAGTAGTCACATAAACTAATCTACAAATACATATCAAACACAAAAGCATAAACGACCATAACCATTTTGAAATACCACATTTTTTCACCCCACAGTCTACAACTGCAAGTAAAACAAAGCCCACTAAGATTGACATCATTTCTCTGTACGAATTTAATATGATCATGCCAGAGGTTGATTGCTTATACGCTAAATCGGTTTACTCAATGGCGGATAACCGACTTACAAAATACATAAAAATACCAATATATAGGCATGTGTATACATGACTTTACACTTAATGTAAATGCCGCTGATTTTGCCATCCGGTAGAAAGAACCAAGACACCAAAAATCAGTAGGGTTTAAAATTTTGATTTTTCTGGTCAACGGCATGCTAGACACTGAATGTATAGGATTATCTGCACAACGAGTTGGACACCTTGACAGAAGTGTTGACATTGGGATGAAACTGCCATTAGTCGAGCGATCAAACGAGGAATTTGGAAGAATCATTAGGACTAGGTGTTTGTTCAGGCCAGTAGCAGATCCTTGTGCGGCAGATGCAGGCAGCAGCTGGTTGTGTTTGCTGCTATAACCGTGGTCGCCACAGAGGTCAATTAACTACGTAGGGGTCAACTGAATTGGGCTATTTTCTGACAAAGCCCAGGCATCATCTCTCTTGTGCTCGTTTTATGTTGATAGATTTGGCAATGGAGACAGCCTACAATACAGCATTCTCTGTAATGGCTGATGAAATTTGGAGAAGTAACGTTCTGCCTGTGTTGGCAGGTTTGCTATTTTCGGTCATTTCCTGCAACCCTGTTTGAAACTTTCGCCAGGTCCTTGCAAGAACTGTGGTGAGCCAGCTGATCGTTAGGAGAGGATAAATGATAGTTAACTTTTACAAGAAGTATGAAGTAGTGATTACCCATATTGAGGTTGATTTGATAAATACAAAAAGAAGCACTGAAACGCACTCTGTTGTGTTTGAGGTGTTCCTGAAGCCCATACTACCAGTTTCGATTTTCTTAACAATCCATATTTGTAACACGATACTTTTAACACCAGATCATTCACTTAGAGAAAAATCATTTGCTATGTCCTGTTCAGATGACGGGAAATGAAACTCACTTCCTGTCACTTCTCATGTAGTTTACTGATGAATCTATGCTTTTGATACGCTGGGAACAAGGTACAATGCAATAAAATAACAAATACTAAGGTGCAGGTAGGCTGGAACTCGTCTAGCTGTGTTATTATTACAATTTATATGCCAGCATAGTGTGCCAGCAATAATATGGTGACCCTAGGCGGTACCATTTTGTTTCTCAGGGTCCCAGTGACAGTAATTAATTTAATTTTCTACATATTGTGTAGTACAATGGATTACGGAGTACTCTGGATTCGTGAGGTTGTGTTTAAAGAAGATGTTTATAAATATTGACTGGCTTGCCTATCATAAACTTGACCGGAATGTCCTACGTTTTATTTTTCTTTGTGAAATTAATACTTTCAGACTGTCGTACTTCGTCTTCAAGAAAAACGTTCAACAGAAATCGATATTGACATTGCTCTGTTTTTACCAAACGACCGTTTGCACAACGGTCATTTTACATCTTCACTCACCGGATGAGCCGAGAAAGTAACAATCAACATAATTCCATGTTCTTCGTGACCGAGGTGTACACGATCACACTGGCAATCGATAAAATGATTTACTAGTTACTCAGTCCATCCAGGATCATTCACTGACACACTAAACCGGTAAACCGTATATCTGTTCGTGTACCAGCGATGCCACTTTAGTGAAACGCAGTTGAAATATTACATAGAGCCGATATACTTGGGAGATATAACTCAGAAAGACTACACATCCTAGTGTTGGCAAGAGCAGTTCTGCCAAGACAGCTTGCCGTCAGCTGTCGCTTACCTGATTCGGTTGTAAGAAGATACCAGAGAAGAATTCCACCCACTGTTATATCAAATCTGTCACATGAAGCTACTGTGCTTGACTTTATTTGGTTCACCTGGTAGTATGTATCCGCCCATGTACGCGCTTGCTGCTTACAGATAGCCTACGCTTGTACTTTGCCCCTCAAGTCACTAGAAGTCGGCAGTGACGTAAATGTGCGTCAAACGTGGTAACCAGCTTCAGAAAGCAAAAGTCTTACTGGTGGTCCATGCAAGGGCTGCATTTCGATAAAGCGGTCACTGAGTGGGTTAAGGAAGGAGTCTTACAATAGCATATCATTTTTACAGAATCGATCTACGTAATCCATATGTGATGGCTGTAGTAGGAAGACATCGTGAGTGAGAATATAAGATCAAATAGTTCTACCAAAATAGTCCGGTGTTTGCTATAGATTTAGTGGTTAAATATCACAGCAAATTGTGCAGTAACCATTCTGAGATTTGATAACTGTAATCATGTGCGCACACCCCCGAAGCACCATCATATTCAAGTAAAAAAAGCCACACCATCTTTGGAATATTTTAAGTCGAACTCGAATGTGTGAATCACTGTCGCAACAAACATCAGTGGAGTTAGCTGTCATAAATTTGCCGACTGCTCAAGACCACCTGCCTTTTGTTGTAAACCCTCGAAGTAATAGGCTGGTTCGTCCACGGCATAGTAATGTGCTTGACACAAGTTGGATATTGCCACTGGTAATAGTTAGCATGGAAAATCTTGGTCTCCAAAACAACCTGACTGTCTCCATTAATCGCTCCCAATAAACACCGAAAGACGGGTGCAAAAAGCAAATTCGTTCCGCTCCAACATCTTGTGCATATCAAGGGGAAAATCACACGGTACATAGCGATCTACAAACATTCTCGGATTAGAAAATCGATGGATATTTGCCAAAAACAGTAGTTAAGGTCACTAAGCCACCAATGAGCATACAGGAATAAAGGTGGAACAGGTAAAAAATAACGAAGGCTACCTCTCGACTGTTCACGAAAATTCCGCTCATTCTGATTGGATAAATTCGTATTATCTGGAAAGTAGGTGGATTTGGATGGAAAATATGGATTTCTTGTCATCTTTAATGGCAGCACCTTCGAAACGTCTAGTTTTGTTCACGAATGCTAAAAATGGACCCGGAGTTCTCGAAGTTGTCCACTGTTGGAGAGGTGACTGGCTGCCACGTACTCTACGTTAGAAGAACACGACTGCAATTCGACGTGTACGGTGTTGTTTTTCGAACTGCTGATGTTCAAATGATGTTGAAGAAAGCATAAATGAAGAAAAAGAGTAATTAATTGTTTGGTTTAATCATAGCCCCATGTGTCTGTGGGACTTAATTTAATTAATGGGGCGCATATTCAATGGGTATTGGCATGCGCCAGGGCGGATGTTGTAGATATTTGGGTGGTAATTATTGTCACTGTTGATCACTAGAAGAACGCCAATTAATGCAGCTGACGTGGAGGAGATATGCATACATGGGAAGTCTGTCGTGGCGAAACCATGTATGAAGTCTGAATAAGCTCCAGGCTGTGATTAATTCATAACAGCACTAACAACAGACAACACAACAGAAAAGTGACGACCAGTGATACCTTGTTTTTGTTCACGCCGAGTCCTCTTTTTCACCAGTTTCTCATAAATTCACGTCACCTTTAGAGGTTTTCCACTTGAAAGCTGTAAGACACCTACCGTCACGTTTTACCCCAATGCACTTGCAAAATGTGACAGCTTTCTTCGGAATATCAGGTCATCTCGGGCATCTCAACCATCCGGCCTTGCTACCAAGTCTAACAGTCTAAGATGGGTATGAAATTTGGTGCCTGAACTTTGTCAGACAATAGTCCAATTCGATTGGCGCTTGCAGCCCCTGCCCTGTCTGTAGGAACAGGTCCTGGCGATTCTCCGAGGCTGTTTGTTCGACAAACTACACTGAGACGAATTTCACCTGCATAGCTTCTTTCGCCTTCACACTGTCCCCGTCAGAGTGTAGCCTGCCATGTGAAATTGTGACATCCCGACCTTTCATTTCATCCGTTTACGAACTACAAGCCATAGTTTCGAATGCATCAATCGGAAAAGCACAACTATGAACAAATATAGGTGTCCTGTTTAACTTTATATCAGTTATCCGGTAGTCATCTGCCAGTAGAACAATCTGTAGATCAAACAAGAAAAAAGCATATTCTGGCTGATGCTATGCCCTTTCAGTACTTCTGTCGTAAGCCAAGAACGCAGATGGCACAAGGGTTGTTTATTCAACAAAGCAACAAATAGGTTAAGCGTTTTAACAGGCCCACAAACAAAACCACTAGGCCCGGACCGTCTGGGTTGCCACAGGTGCCAATACTTAGTTCCTTTACGTAGCAAGGACCATTTTGAGCGATGGTGCATCCGATGTTTTTTCCTGCATTTCTCGACGTCAAAATATATGCTTCTGTCCTACTACTGAATAACAGTCGTTTGAGTAGTACATCCCGATCGCTTCTCTTCATTACACTTCTAGTCATTTGCTTCACTTATTGCTACTTATAGGAGTGCTTGTGAACTAAAACTAGACAAACGTATTTATAGTTCTCGGTCATATATCGACTGCATCAGGACCAATAGTGGGTCCGAGCTAATTTATTTTACAGTGTTAGTTCGATGAGTTCGATTAAAATAGAAAAATCCTGCATGACAATGGTATCAACACTTGAGTACAGTGAATGGAAGATCAAAAGTTCGTTTGCGTGAGTTAAATTTCGTACTGAATACTGATCACATAAAATAGACTGTCAGTGATTGATCAACACGACTTCACTGAGGGGAAGAAGTTTTGAATTTAGGATGTGGTGGTGCCATTTTATTTAATAATATTTATAAGTTTAGCATACTAGTAACTAGTTAAATCGGCAAGATTGGTTCTGCCATCCGATAAAATGGATCAGGGGAACAAGGCACCTTAAGTAATTCAAGAGAATAGGTCAATCAGTTTGGCTACTAGAGCAGTCAAAAATTGTGATCGCAAGCAAATTTATGTGTACCACTAAACTACTGAATTCATTTATCATCCTAACAACGACATTGTGTTAAGACATTTTTTTACTCGTTCATATTTACAGCTGTACCTCACTAATGTGGCTAAGCGCCGTGTAACGAATACAGTTAAGTAAGATTTTGTGATCAAGTCCAGTAAAAGGAAAACTTTATTCTTCGAGAATTTAAAGTGAATTTTCCTATATATCACCCTGTAAACTGTTCAATAGGAATGACAAAAGAGTTATGCTGTCAACTGTTAAAATACCCTGAGGCTAACTGGCGGAAAAACATGAGGTTCAAATTGTCAGAATGAATGGGTTTGAGACGGTTTGAAATTCACAGTTTCATAGCGTACTGTGAGAAAACTTGGGAAACGTTATCCGTCTTACGAGGTGGTCTATTTTAAGAGAACCACTGTATAGTATTTTTTATGTCTGATTTTACTTACCTTAGTTTCAAAAGTACTAAAATGCACTCGACGAATAGCTAGGATGATTGGTTGTTGACGTCTCAGTTTTTCAAGAATTTGACATTACCAGTCAATTACGTTGACGTAATTCTCTCAAGATTGACCACCCCATTAACATTCGTCAGCTTGTTTGGAGTTACTGTTAAATGTTTGTACCTTAACGCGACCACTTCGTAGTCTTAAATACAGCTCATACTTCCAACTATAAGTTATTTCAGTTTGTTTAGATGAGATTACTAAAATGTTGACCCTCGTCGTCTGCGGTCTGATTGACATAAGACACCTGATTATTCTTCAGATATCAAGGATAATCCAGACCGTTGACATAATTATCTGATGAGGTTCACATTAACAAATGTTAGTTCTGTCACTTTGTCACAATGCAAACCTTATATCGACAGTGGATTGCACACACCACCTGATTGACCCCACGTTGAGTGGCCGATATGCGACATTTACTGTGGATTGGTAGATCAACAGCAATCGTGTCAGAGTATTCACGTAAAATCAATTAAGCACAGCAGTGACTGCCCAATGCGTGTCATTAAGAATGTTATTTTGGCCCTCAAATTGGAACATCTAGACTACTCACGTACACTGTCATATAATTCCAGTGTGAGATGTACCAAAATTAACACTCGGAAAGGAGTTAACCTTGGCGAAACGCCAAAGAAGAGTCACTGGTCACAATGGAGAATAGGATGACAAATATTATCTTGCTTAACCTGAGTTCAGCATTCTGACGTTGTGTCATGTTGAATAAATACAAATTTTGAAGAAAATTGCAAAGCTTTCCAGCTAACTCAATATAATTTAGACAGGGACACCGAAACGCATTCACCCAGTTCTCTGGATTCGGAGGATGAGATTGAGACGATTGAAGATGGTTTTATCAACCAACCTTCCATCTTAGTGAGTATGAATTAGTAAGCAGTAAAATTGATTTTATTTGCTAAAAGCAACAATTGCACGGTTTTCGAAATGAAAGGTGATCTGCACAAATAGCGTTAAAAAAACCTCTAAAAAAGAAACGAAAATAATTTCACTTAGTGAAGCAAAGCAACCTTTTCTCGTAACAAATTTGAACATAGAATTCAGAACAGTGCACAATATCGCTCTGCGGCATATTTCGCTGCATGTCATCAGGTACAAACTGTAGTCTGTGAGTTTATATTACTACGGTTTAGACTGAAACAGCAAACATATCCAGTTTAGACATCTCCTTTTTGTTTACAAATGTCCCTGTGTTGCAGACGTTCAATATAATTTGTCAGTATACTGACTCACACCAATTGAACATAGGATTACCCACGTCTGAGCTTGAACACCGTCTTCTACTATGCACAGCAAACGTAAAGTTTTACTTTCAATGAACTGGCTATAAACAAATCGATGGTGTTGCTATAAGCATTCCACTCGGTGCACTACTAGCCGATGTTTTCGTTGCCCGTCTGGAGCAGAATGCGGACGCTGTTATCAGTCAGGCTCACTTCTATCGGCGTTATGTTGATGATGTGTTGATAATTACTCATAGCAAGGAGATGGCCACGAGTATGCTCGATTCAACGAACAAGCTGAATTCAAAACTAAACCCCAATATTGAGCACGGACAAGATGAAACTGGCGTTTTTGGATACTTTCATGAAGAGCCAGAACAACGGTTGCTAACCGCGGTCAGTCTATCGGAAACACAATTGGACTAGACAATACCTGAATTTTCGAATTTTTTTTTGCCGATCCAGTACAAACGGAAGCTGATGAGGACTTTGTTTTCTCGCGCAAGAAGAATCTGTCCAAGAGAAATGTCAAGGAAATGTCATTACTGAGGACCACACTAAAAAATGGCTATCCTTCGGTACTTGTTTGGAAATTCAGCAAGAAAGCCGGCCGCCACGATGTGTTCAACAGCTCCCAAACTGAATATCTATCTCCGTTTGCCATGCAAGAGCGATGACATTACCACTCTGTTGAAAACCCGTCTAACGGCGGCTATGGGACGCACGTTCTATGCAGCCCATCTGGTGATGCTGTTCACCACCACCCGAATCCCAATACCACCTTTGAAAACACCGCTACCGCCCAGTGTCACATCTTACTTTATCTATCAACTCTCGTGTGAGTGCCTGGACACCTACATAAGCATAACGGAGCTACAGTTACGTAATCGGGTCAACGAACACGTTTCAGTTTGGGTTCGCAGAACGCTCATAAATACAGCAAAACCGGACTTAAGTCAGTATGTAACAAGTCACAGGGAACCAGCGTCATCGATCGCCCGGCACCTGTTGACTTCAAATTGAACATCACCCACAATTGATCGCAGCTGTCGCATTCCCATAAACTTTCCAGTCGGCCCCTTTCGAAAAGAATCACTAGACTCGAGTTTCGCTCTCATTAAAGCGCTTCCGTAATCTGTTGACTTGTTGACCCCAATTGAACCAGGAGAAGGCGTTCCGGATACGTTACGCCTCTCCAGTTATCGAAGGCGGTAGAAATTTGCAAATGGAAGTCATCCCACTGTGTACAGAAAGACATGTTCGTCAGTACCAAACTGCCCTGGTAATTGATGTGTATGGATGTGTGTGGGTGTGCCTGTTTGTGTGGTTGTTGATTTTGTTGTTTAGCTTCACAATGCTCATTGAACTCTGCTATATAAACCCACAGACTGTAGCATGTACCTGATAAGATGCAGCGAAAAGTGTTTGGGAGATACATTGTGTAAAAAATTGTTTCTGACTTTTTTGTTCAAAATCCACTTAGTATTTTGTGTGTTACCTTTGCATGAGCTGTACTGGCCACCCTCCAAGAGATCACTTCTTAAAAAGGGTAATTTTTGACCACTCCTATCAGTTGTTTCTCTATACTTCTTTACATTGTTAGCAGCCTTCTTCTGAAACAATCCAGGACTAACTACTCATAAATGAGATGGTGTGAATGGGCGACCACATAGCGAAATAGGTTTACAACTCACTGTAGATTAGGCTGAGTAAAACAGCAATTGTCAGACAGAGCAGGTTATTTGATAATCTCATCCGAATCATCATTTGGACAAAAAATTTTCAACACATCAGTTCAGTGGTAACTTTAAATGTGTGAGAAGTGAGATTGGTTTGAAATGGTCGTAAACAACTGAACGTCTTCAGAAGGTGATCACCTGTTAGCTGTTACAGTGGTCGTGTAACAATTCATTGCATATTGTGTTGATGGAGTAAGTCGACGACTTGCAGTTCAGAGTGAAATGTTACAGGTATTAATCTGCATATCATTTGTGGTACATTAGTTGTTACCAGGATGACACATGGCAAGATCACTTGTATGTTTACATTGCAAATAAGAGACATCACTACTAAGGTACTGCACAACGCCTTGTGGTGCAGCATTGCATTTAAAAGAGAACAAGGGCATTTATCGATCAAAGTGGACTACAATTCGTTTTCTCTGAAATTAAAAGTTCAATAAAGCAGTTTACTTCAACAGTCTTCTAAAGGTTACAAAGACCATTCTCAACTACAACGAGCAAAAATGAGAAACGAGGGATCAACGTTCAACCTACTATTCTTATATGGCCGCTGGGCGTGTAATGTGGCCTGTCATAAGTGTAACATTTTTCATTCATTTTTACTAGTTCATATGCATCAGCGCTGTCATTTACTTGCTGGTTATAATACTAAGTAGACTTCCAGGAAACTTCGTAGAAAGTTGATCAATTTTTACAAATACTCAAGTGCGCTTGTATTACGTCGTGAAAGACCGTTGTCTACCTGGCTGGTCGTCGTCTATCTTGAATAATTTGTAATGATATTTTGAAGCCAATCGGTCGCATCTGATTGTTTCGGAGGCAATTGCGTCTCACTAATCCGTTGTCTACGTACACGCTTTAGATTGGTCACCTGATTGGCCTACTTAGAGCATTCTTTTCCATTTCCAATTGACCATTAAAATTTGGAGTCAACTGTTCCTTTTGACAAACGTCAGCTGCTTGAACATGTGAACAGCGCCCGGCTAGATCATATACATTGTAATGGTCCCTGAAGTAAGAATCATGACAATGTCGCTGTATAATGGTTGTTAATGAATGTCATTGTGAATAGTAGCTGAAGGTAACTTATTTACTCAACTTCTGCTAGAATGTTATGTAAAAACAATGTACATCCATCGGTCAACGCGAACAGCTGCTCACCAGACAGATCTACTATTAGAAAGAAGGACCGTGACACGAATCACATCCACGCTACAGTTGTTTCCATTTAAGCGACCTTCGACGTTCAGCTATGCTTTTGTAGTAGTAGGTCAGTTTCAGTGCGATCGACGGTCAAATTACATTTGTTTATGCGTTTTTGCTACTCACGAGTAGTCAGATAATATTCAACATTGTTAACAAGCTCATGGTAATTGGTCCGGGGAATATTTAGCCGTTTGAGTTGTAGCATGCCATTCATAATGATTCCACGAAAAAACGATACAAATGCGATTTCTTGTTTACAGGGCAGTTTGAGTCACCTATTGTTCACACTAATGACAAAGTTATATTTAAGCTATATATTTACTAAAATACAAAGGCTATGGTCGTATGCGGGCGGTCATAATCGACTTGGGCAGTAACTGTCTCCTATCCGACAATATCTTAATGTGAGGTGATTCATATAATTTTTATCATGCAGCACATTGTAAAAAGTGGAGCTCAGTTAAGTAGGAATTAATTTTTATCTTCAAATGCAAATCTAAGCTAAACTTTCTCTTCACATCGCAATGCTTTTCAAGCAATTGACTGATTGCTGGTTACCTTTGCTATCTCAGTAGAGTGGCATAATGTGTCCAAAAGCTTTGTAAGGAAAAATGATCTTGTTTTCTAAGGAAAAATAATTTTGTTTTATTTCTTGTTGACTAACACCAGTTGTCACACTGTTTTACTCAACAACTGAGCGACTGAAAAGCGTTGTTGCCGATGTGTGTTACACTGTTCCAGTGAGCCTAGCATTGCGTGTTTCCGAATTAGTCCAACTCTGTTCTCGTGAACTTCTTGATATCTGTACTGATGTGGATGGTTAACTGAGTCAGACTGAATCGTTCCGACCATTTCTGGAATTCGTTGATTAACAGAATCCATGAAGTGTGGTAACATGAAAGCAGGAGACAACTGTGTCGATTGGGGCACTGAACTGTTGTCCATCGTTGTGAGTGGGCTCAACATTACGGGTTGAATGGCTCCATGTAACTGGTTTCCGTCTGCTTTCAGATGGGTCGTTTTGGTGGTGAGTTCTAACGCGTGGTTTTGTCGTGTGTTCTGAGGATGCGCAACCTGAAGTAATGGTTTGGATAGAGAAGGTTGATAATAATGGCAACTGAGTGCTTTTCATTGACAGTCACGATAAATCACAGGGTTTAATTTAAAAGACGCAAACCAGACAGCCTTGTGGATGGGACCTTCGCTGACGTTTGGCTGATGTGTGACTTCTATGAAATAGCTTTCAGCTAGGCAAGTTCTGGTTATTCGTTTGTTGTACTCAACTTGCGTTGTTATATGAACGATCAAACTGTACACATTAACCTTTACACGTCGGTGCGCCCGGTTTATAAATTCCGATTGGAATCTTGGGCATTTCAAGCAGTCAGGTTGCTTGAGTAAGGGTGCGAAGTAGGCTCATTGTCTGTGCGGTCGGTATGTGTATCCTGGACCCGGATCACCTGACCGTTGGACTGCGCGGAACAAACAATAGGCACAACCGTTTAAACAGACCACTAAGAGAAAGCCTTAACCACAAGAAAATCATCGATTTCATTAGCACTTCCTGTTTAAAATAGGTGACTACTGATTATATCTTACATCAGGATCTTGCATGATCCGACTAGGTTGAGTGCGCTAACAGAAACAGATGAGCGTATTTTATGGTTAGTCACTTCACGCAAAACAATTTGCCAATCGGATTACATACACGAACTCAACTGGAAACTAGGCTTTAAAACGTGCAAGAAAATACGACATCCAAAACGAGAAATCGCTTAGAATAGCCAGTGAATTCGAAGCAAGGACAGCGGTGAAGGGGTTAACACGGTGACAATATATTTTTCAGTTGAAAACATTGTAGCTTCTGATAAAATCACCCTGTCTTTGAACAATGTCGTTGTAACTTAAAGCGATACCAACGCTCATTATATCGTTAGGGCTCGCCACAAAATTGACTTATGACAACCTACTGGAGGACCGGTGTCAGTTGGAGGATACAGCACTCTCGACTCACCAGCTGTGTCATGTAGTCCGATTGAGAAACCATAGGTTCAAGGATAAGGATGGTTCAAAATGCGGCGGAAGACTGCTGAGCAACTTAGTGTTAATATGTCGATAATTAATATGCATTTTGAAAGCCATAGTTACACAGTTTATACCAAACGGTAAGCGCTAAGACAACATAATCTTGTGTCACGATTTTTGAGTAATATTAAATGATTGCGTTTGCCATTATGTATAGTACTAACTGAAAAGTGCAACGTACTTGCTGTAATGGGATTTCACGAAGGTACCTGTGTATATTTGTTGGCTAATGAGAATGAAGATCAGCATGATGTTCCGTAGAATGTTAGTGCCGTTTTTATTACGTAAGAAGAAATATGCTTACTAACAAACCCATATCGGATAACCTAAAATGAAAATGTCTATCTATCAAAGCCTATTATCAGTTTTGTCCACATACTGCATACTCAGCAAGCCCAAAAGTGCACACCTGTTACTGGATGTAGGGTTCGATACAGATGTACACATACACATGCAGCATAACAAGCTTTGGTCACTTAATACTTACACCCAGGTTGTGCAAGTTGGCCTGTCGGATCTTTTGCGGGACATGAAAAGTGGGCTAAAGTAATTGGATGTGGTTACAATGCATCGAGTGATGATTGTTTTGCAAACCCATTGTCTCACCTTCCCATGAAATCCTAAGTGAATTACAAGACAAGAAACGGTCTCTTCATGAACAGTGAATGATAAAAGGACGTTCTGATAGGCACTCCCATTAGATAACTGTTTGCATAACAGATGTTGTTTTAGAAACAGCGAAATACACGTGTGCACAAAAGAGTAGCAATTTTGCCATGGTCTTTCTATCTACCAACTAGACGAAGGAAAACTCGAGATGGTTTTTTGTTAAAATTGGGTGGAACGTCTATGGACGTATTTCTGTGATTGCAAAATTGGCCAGAGGTGTTTTGGTTTAGAATTAATTATGGCTTCTTTTTTATGTTTACCGGTATATCTCACAGATTGCTGATGCACTCCAGACAACCGAACGCATGAGCGAGTTGACTCATCCACAAGTGCATAAGGATCAAGCCATTGTTGCGACAAGAAACGCTGGCGAGCTAATTTAGGCTTTACAAAAAGCTGACGATAATTAGATTGAAATTATTCTGGTGGACTGAAACCGAATTTAACAAGATTTGTATGCCCTTCGTAAGCGACACACAAGTGTGTTTGTTGCTGTTGACTTCTGAGCCGAGAATGATGACATGAAATTTTTTCCGGCATGCTACATATTTGTTTTATTCCAGAGTCTGTGATGATGTGAATTACTCTGCCTTGACGTCTGGATAATTGGTTATTCAGACATAGGTTCAGTAGTAGGAGCAAAGACAATTATCGGACCGGTTTCCAGTTGATAGTTGCACCCTTTGCTGTTCAATGTTGGCCACCGCATCTTGCTCAGTTTATATGTTTTTGTAGTATCGATCATTGTCAACTTACTGACGTCGTTTTATGTAGACTAACCAAAAATCTAAGTTGTGTAAAATGAACAAGAACGCCACAGGTCAGTTCGAATTATCTCAGACAACGATAATTAAATTGGTGCCACTGTTTAACTTAAGAGTTCACTACTTGTTGTTCGTTTTCTGTCAATTTTCTCCTTAAAAATGGTGTCTGACATTCTCTCAATCTCAGATCCCAAATTTTCAGAACCTTTGTCCTTGACCTCGTTAACGCGGTGGTTGAATTCGGACTGATTAAAGATAGTAAACCCTGTTGAATACAGTCATCTCTATGGTCACGACAGACATGTCGTACAAGAATAGTAAAACCATAATAATTTCGGACAACTTTGGCTTAATTTGGCCATGCGTCGTCTTACTGAAACGAAGAAAGCATCCTTTAAATGACACGATCAATAATGATCCGCTATCGAAGCTTTCCGGTGGTACGATGTACCACATACATTTACTACAATCAATCGCTTTTACCTGTAATGTTGTTTCCAAAGAAAGACAGGACAATAAATCGCGTACTCAGATTACCAGATCAAAAAATTATTTACGCACTACTTGTGAGTAGTATGGTAAATTTATTAACTGAAAAGACTCTGAGCTTCGGCTGCTTTTTAACCAGTGACAGGAACCAAGTTTCAAGTTGCGAACGGGCTATTCAGGGTGAAATTGACCGTATTAGAAACATTTGTCGAGGTTACATTCAATTTTCTTCCCAAAGAAGTTATGGTCATCCTTTCATCAGTGAGGACTCCTACCAAGTTCCATTCTTCAGAATACTGCGTCTGTTTTATAAGTTAGTCCTATCCAGTTTATTGCTTGGAGGAAGGACGAGATGTGCTTGTTGCAATCAAATGATTGATAGCTGTCAACCAAATGATTTGGTTTAGTTTTCAGTCTTCCTTATTCGTCTTAACAGACTAGGGGTAAGTTCAAGAAACAATGTACAGCGATGACGATCCTATAGTTTCCCACCTCCTCATCGATCAGAACTGAGGGAATTCTCTGAAAATTCAAGAAACGTTTAAACTTACTTCAACGTATCAGGTGACTCAAAAGCCTTTATCGTTCAGTCTAGACCAGCTGTACATTATTTGTAAAACCTTTCGAATCATTTAGAATAGACTGTTTTAGCTGTATTTGAAGAAACGACGGAAACATGATGTCCAAACACAGCAAACACCCTACCAGCTGAGCCACGTGAACACAACCATAATTTTAAACGCCTTAGTTCATCAAACATTCATCGAAATTGTATAGACTGATGGATAATTGACTATCTAAATAATCGTATAAATGGTTTTTGCGACTGGCTCACTGAATAAATGAATGACTAATCGATCGATTCATCGATTTGTTTTTTATTTGTTTGGTGACTGATTATCAAGTTAAGTAATACACTCGGGGTAGGTGAATTTGTACAGCATTTCACGGACCAGCACAAGTTATTGATTAAACAAATTTTCATTGAACTAACCACAAAAGGCGTTTGGACTGGATCGAATGAACAAGTTTCTTGACTTATTACAGTATGTGAGTTCTGTTGGTTATAATGCCACCAGAGTAGACTTGACCATGACATTAAGTTGGCCAAACAGGGATAAAGTTTGCCGGTAGGATCTAGTTCTTCCACTGTATCAACAATTGGCGACTGTACTTGGGGACCTGCAGGCATAGAAAATGGCAGATGGACTGTGAGGAAACGATAGTCAATGAAAGTAACTGTGTTAACCACCGTACATATCTACTCTGCTTACTGTCTAGTGTAACCGATTTACAAACTTCAAACTAACTAAATTTCCTTGAACACTAAGCAGGTAAGAGTTAGGAATGCCATCATGGTTACATCCAACTCGATCTACTGTCAAACAGACTTTACTAAGAGTTATATAATGATTTAAACCGCGTTAGATACAAATAACCTGCGCAGTTGTTTACGCTGCTATAAAAGACAGGTATACTTTATTTTTAGTTAGTCAATGCGGACTAGATCGGAAATGTGCCTGAAGCATAACTGTTTTATATAAATACTTCCAACTCCTGGTAATGATTGTTTAAGTGGCCCCTTGTCATTTGGCAAACTATATAAGCCTACACGCTGCGATATTATGGAAATTTTTGCACGCATGAGCAACGAAGCCAATCACACGAACCCACTTTGATTTCCTTGATTTCGTTTAAGAGGTAAAAATTGGTTTGAAAATCCGATAAGTACTCAAATGGTTACTCGAGATGCTTGAGGGTTCGAATTACTGTAAATAACTCGTACTAGCACGAACTCTCGATGGCGAAAGTTTACGGATTTTCAAGAAGTTCATTTAACTCAAAAGTTCTATTCAACCTCGAGGAATGCCTCATGAGATCTCTATTAATAAATTTGGCGTCCTGTTGGCGTTTAACAACTTACGTCACCTACGACCCCCACAGGACCCAAAACTAGAACAAATCTTTGTACTGAATGCCCTGGTCAATGGACTCCGAGGATGCTGCGTCCGTGTCACCACAGTATTTGTTGCCGGTGCTTGGAACACCATATTTCCAGTGCTGAGGAACTTGTCAACCCATACCGGCTATAAGTCCGGCAAAACATTACTGGTTATCCTACCGTTCATCACAGTAGTTATGAACAACCCAGAAGAGGAATTGTAAACAGAAGCGAAAAATTACATAAAACAAAATTATGTAAAAGATTCGAAAATACGGTTAGGCGGTTTTTCGAAGGAGGAGGATGTGGCGACAGACGCTTCCAGACATCGACTTGAGTAAGCGTTTCCAATGAAACGGAATATTTGTCCACTTAACTTAGCGTAACAGACAAGGTCGTCGTATTTTGTGACCACATTGTTAACAGACAACTCAGTGGATTACATAGCTATTGTTGCTTTGGATGAATAAAGCTTGACGTGACAAACGTTTAGTTGGCATATGTAGAGATTGGCTTAAACATTTTAGTCTGTACAGTTGAAGTACTTTACCGTTTGATTGTTTATCTAAAGTTTTTGAACTAAGCGGTGAAAAACAGATGTGTTGATTTCGCGATTATCCCAGTAAATGACCGAGACAACACCAGTCAAACACAACTGTCTTTCTGTTACGTAGGTTAGAATTCCGATGCAGAAAGTACAACATATCAGATGCGAGCATTATATACTGTGTATATCAGTGACTGACATGCTTTTTCGTTGTCACGCATAGCGTAGCTCAGTGTTATTTTCAGTAATCTTCCATCGCTGTCATCAGCAATATTACAAGCTACCTAGTCTGCTAATAGAAACGGTCTACGGGGGGTAGCAAACCTCCTGGAAGAAGGAACACGAGGGTGGAAACATAGCAAATTTCGGAACGGCAATCTGCTTCTTGATAGTACGAATGCACTCCACACGATTCTCCCCGGTCCTTCGCTTAGTTTAGTATGACCGGAATGCTTCCGGCAGATGTTGGACAGAAAAGTACTCTTCAGGTATCCCATGTCGAACAGTTTGGCATCAGAAAGAAGTTCCAGATAAATATCATTGCAATCACTGAGCACAACTCTGGTATGATATTCATGACAAAGCTTGACTGACAAGCAGGGAATGGACACTTCTTGTCGACAGCAGTCCTAGTGACAGATTCACGGAACGGTCACTCCGGAATTCTCACCAAGATCTCAGAATATGCACTCAGAAGTCCTAACGGGTTCATACAATGCTGTAAAGCCCCCCCCCCCAGATGAAGGTGGGGCTAGGAACATTACGGTGAGTTGAATCGAAAGCAATGTTAAGCGGGAGATTCATCATCACCATTGGTTGCGGAATTATTACTCCAAGCCCCGTTAAAGGACAGAAGTGCGGCAAGTGCATCATCGGGCAGATAGGAGTCATATTTGTTCTCCGTGGGCTTAACTTTCCGTGGTTTAGATGGGATCTTGGAAGGGGTTAAAGCAAGGCTTAGGTCTCCACGTTTGTCAAAGCCATCGGGTCCCCTTCGGAAAACCGGACTAGATGCTGATGAGTACTGTTCATCAGGTATCTCATTAATATCCCATACGGTCTGAAAGAGTGCTGTCAGTTCACTCATCAGTAATTCATCACCACAGTTACAAGTAAAAGGAGGATCTAAAATCTCGCCGTAATTCATCAACAACAGCACCAAAATTGTTCTTATTTCCAACAGAGGGCCGTCTGGAATGCATCAGCTGATTACTCGATTCCCTTAGTCATTTTGGCTTTGATGCAGCGGTGTGAAAATCCTAGTCTTAGGCACTACCGGCACGAAATTAACAAACTTCTTGAATGAAAACATAAATTAAAATCAAGTTGCAATGGTCTGCAGTACCACATTCTCGAATATGGATGAACAAATCTCAAATTATTTGCTGGGAGTGTATGCGAAATATGTGTAATGGAGCAGCCAAGATAAGAAGTACCAATACATTTTAACCAACAGGACGCAGATTTGTAACTAGTCTAAACTTCGTTGACCACGATGAACGACTCATTGTCCTCACTCCATCTTGTATATGTCGAACAATACAGGACGTTCGTCAAGCATTTCAGCACTCAGCGTCGTAAGTCTTAACTGGTTTTTCACATGCTCTATCGTATTCAGATTCTATCCAGTTGCGAGTTTTATATATGATGAATTAGCAAACTGTGACCACCAGTTCTGTTATTCTTATCCGTATGTAGATGTTATCCATTCCTGTGATATTCTTGAGTTTTGAATCATATTCTGATTGATTTAGTGATAAACAATGCGATCGACTCAGCACACTCAATCAATGCTCATCACCTTCGAAATTCCAGGACAATACATTTGATGAGTCGCCTACTAGATCAGCGTCATTAGTAAGCAGCACGTTCGTCAATATCGTTCACCACCACTGTCGTGCGCCTTCATTATGGTTGCCATCTTAAAACATATCTATGGGTCACTCAACTCCGTAGATGCACCCTTAGGGGTATTATTGGTGTGTATTCCATGGGCCAGAAACCTATCTATAAAAGCAGCATTGATGTAGTCATTGACCATACATTTCACTAATGAACTCAGGGATGTCTGTAACTTCAATGTGATGTGAATGTGTTAACCATAGGGTTACCGGTTAGAATTATTCAGTATGGCGTTGTATTTTAAATTCAAGATGATCGGGCAACCAAAACCCCTGTCATGACTAGGTCATACACAAATAACGAGCTCTAATAGGTGCTACGCTTCTAGAGGTCGACCGAAAAGTATACGGGAATACGACAGATGAGCCACTTTTGGGTGACATTCAATTCATATCAACCAAAACTAAGTCGATGTCAATCAGTTACTAAATTATTCTTACATTAACTCGCAACTCAACAATATGAGTGAGTAAAACTGCTTTTAAGTCATTTGAGTAGTAGTCGAACTAAAGTTGTTTCAGAAGCAGGAGTTTGAATCACCTCTCGGATTAGTACGCGTAATACAAGCCAGCCCCAGTGAGTAAACGGAACTTTGCCATTGTATGAAAGCTACAATCAAACACGTTTGTGTAACATACAGTTAATTACGCTAATGTGAGTTATCTGTCAAGATGCTTCTCGGTATTATATAAGCTACAGTACTGCCGAATCTCGGGAATTATATATGGCATCCCAAGTAAAAATACAGAGGACACCCAGAAAAAGTCCCCAGGTCATTTGGGACCTGATTTTGTGGAGTATAACTGCATCTAGTCCTGAAGACTTTCTACGTTAATTGACAGAATACTGGCGAATATATTTTAACGCAACGTGGGTTTCCATATCACCTAGATTTGGGCAATAATTTTAGGGTATTTAATACCGTTAACAATTAAAAATGTTCTCTTTTGTAAGGTGCTGTTCTTCATTTCACAGTATTGTGCTTCTTTGATTTTACTTCACAGAGTTGTCATTTTTAATGACATACTCCCTTTGAACATCACAATCTGCATGCCATAGTAGATGTGAGCAAACTTTACAGTGTTCAGTTCTTTAAGAAAATTGCAGCCAATTAACAGCAAAATTTCTTACGTAATGTTAGTGAACATGTTCTAGCAATTAAGAACAGCTTCAACAGATCGAGTAACGAACACTGTGAAGCAGTGAATCCTAGTTACTTCGTTTACATCAGGTTTCCTCACGTTCATGATACATAATCTTCATCAACAACAGCAACAGCATCGTCACCATGGTCACTAACGTGGTTGCTTACATCCGCGTTCGGTACTTCGTTTAACTTTTGCACAGTCTGGAAAACAATCAAACCGTTACCCTCAGTAAAAAGAGAGAATATATCTCAATGCGAAAATTTACATCTAAAATCACACATTCAAGATCTAGTCGTCCTCACCTTGCGACCAAACAACCTGGCAGTTTCTCAGACTAGGTCGACGTGAGCAAGATGATTTTTTCTTTAACTTTTCGCTGGTCAACTTCATCTTGTGTAATTACTTAACAGAGAGCCCAGCGAAACACCACTACGTCCACGCACTAAAACAGATTGCTCATCTACTCTTCTATTGTCACACATCGCTGACCGTGGATCACGAAGATCCCAACCCAGACAATGAACTTTGAATGTGTTATAAGCCTATTGGGAGCTGTTATCATGTATCCATATCAGGCCTTAGTTTACTCATCGGAAAACATCGGTCGATGTGGTGGATGATAAGTTTGCACACCTACTGAAAGACCCGAACATTTCAGGTTATCCAGCAATGAGGGCCGATCGGACTAATCCACTTGATGCTCACTATCAGCCATGTGATTCCTAATTTCATAACTAAACATAGATGTTGGCGATCAAACACATAAGGACGATTTGTACCTCCCACCCAGAATGGCTAAACTCAACTGTCTTGTACTTGAAATAGATTTGCTGAGCAGTAAGTAAAATAAAACAGCAATTACTTAGTTTAGTTTTATTAAGAGTGGCCAAGCCGTTACAGGTGCTACATAAAACTTGAGTTCTACTGAAAAGCATTCAGAAATATTGATGAAAGCTTATTTCCACACCGAAATCGACCTTTTTAATAAGGAAATTATGTAATTGTGGTTTGACAACAGCTGTTTTTTTTTTACAAAAGTGATTATTAATAAAAAAAACACTTCCCGATACAATCAGTACTGGTCGATAGACCCAACGTCCATTCGTCGTATCGTCTACAGGCGTTAACAACACCCCCTCCTATTTACGGTTCTATGCAGCCCAGAATGGAAACAGGTGGTTGAAATCTGTCACAACTTGAGTGATTATGTACTGTATACTCTCTGTCTATCTATACGTATACACATGTATATTTTCGTACATCCATATAAACAGCAATCTGATGGAGATTGAAATGTAAGCAAATCCAGGTGGACCAAATACATATTGTCAATCGGTAACCAATATGAATGTGCACACGCGCGTATACATGTGTCTATGCATTCAGGCACAATTGTCATCACATTGGTAGTCCAATATGGTTACTTAGCAAAAGCAATGCCAAAACATGGGGGTGTTGATGATATTACGTCAGGAAATCATACTGATTTGGTCACTCGGCTCGTATTATGTAGCCGTGTCTGAATTCATATGTTCAAGTGTACGGATTGTATATTATTGTGCAACTTTTATTCCACTTCAAAATGTGGTTGTGGACTCTGATGGGTCTATGTGGAAGTGTCTATATTACTGAACCCATATGTCAACATCTGCAGCCATATGTCGTTTGTATATACATGATCTCAGCGTAGTTGTGGTGATGGACGAGTATACTGTAACATAAGGACTCTACTGATCAGCGTGGAACATGTTAACCTGAATGGGGGAGGGGAAACCAGGTTTAGTTGCACAAGGTTCACAAATGTTTATTTTTTTAAATAGGAAGCACATAAACAAGCAACATTTAGACAGAACCGAAGAAAAGGCAACTGGTTCGACTTTCTGACACCCAGTCCTTCAAAAATTTCGAACTCGAATAGTAACACAATGAACAAACACTGATAATGAACATGAATGTTTGTAAATACGGCGAAGAATAACCATTGTGTTCACCCATAAATCTTGACACCGTAGTCCAACACCTGAATTAAAGTAGGAGCTTACTGGAAAATGAACGTCTATCGTTCACCTATAGGCAATGAAGTACACCATCTTACTTTCATGATTATTCGTTAACTTTTTAAGTCTTCGGCAATCATCCGCAAACCGTAGATGAATTTACGTATTTTATTAACTAAACCACATCGGAGAAATGACATAGCAGAACAGAGAAATATTCTGTTAGTTAACGTAGAGATATGTAAGAAGTTAACTGTTCTTCCAACCGAACACAATTCAGTTTTAATAACGGCAACCGAATTTAGATGAATAAACTTTCAGCTTGCCGACTTCGAGAGAAGCGCCGTACTTGAACTCCACCCCTTTTTAAAGCTACATGTTAGTTAACTCTATCTTTGGGGATGAGATTCAACATCCGTTTTGAACTTCAAGCTAAGCACGAATATATGGGTACAGTAAACTTTCAAATTATTAACGTCTACCAGTCACTTTAAGGCTATCCAAACAAATCAGATTAATAACAATATGTATGGATACCTTCTCTGTCTGTTATGCTTTCTTCTGTTCTCATAAGTTAAGCGTCATCAGCCGTTTTGGTTAGCTTTGGAAACCACTAAGCAACTGCTAGTCCTGGAAGGAAATGACAGGAGTTACTGTAGACAGTTGGTCCCAGTGGTGGACGGCTATTCCACCACTTTAATCCAAGCAACACTATGTACGTCAAAAAATCAAACCTGTGATCTGTAACCCTACGAAAAACTGTATTCCAGACACTAATTCACTAGATCTCTAGGCTGTAGTCACCGAGGATGAAAGAAGGTACATCGTTTACTTTCATGAAAAGTTATGCTTCATTTCATATCATGGTTTCTTGTTTTTTTTCTTGCATTACTATTTATAGAAACCGCTCTTGACTTTTTCCAAAACTGTTGGGGATGCTTGCTTGTCTGCGAGCTAACTGCAAACAGTGACTGATTTCATTATATGAGCAAACGAAAGGACAGTTAAGGGATCTATACTACATACTTTCCTGCAACCTTGCCGACCACGGCCCAGTTTTCTGCAAGAGGCAAGCGCCTTCATTGGAAAAGGTTTGACGGTTTTGACTTTCCACTGTTTGATGTAGCACTGTTCCCTATCAAATTATTCACAGTGGCCTACTCCCACTCTTAAGAAGGTCCGCGATTATGTTATGGTATAAAGCACAAAGGGTCGCCTCGCATTCCGCACAGCTTCTCCTCAGATCTTACTCACGTTCATTTTACATTCTGGCAAAGATTTACCTGACCCTGCTACAATATGGAGATCTGTGAGAAATTACTTTTTCTGTAAGTCTCTTTTAAGCTTACTTTCTTGACTCTTCGTGGACTATCAGACTAGCTACTCCACCTTAAAAGCACTTCTGTTCACCTAAGTAATCTTACTGCGGATGTTTCATTCAAGATAAACCTTACTTTGCATTATATTCTCAGCCAGTCATTATTTAGGTTGCTGGTGAGTAGTTTGGCGGATTTGTTATGAGAACCGACTACGAAAAATCTCAGCATCGGTTAAACTCGAACTAGTGACACTTACCCCGTTATGTTTCATGGGAAATTCCATACGATACGGCGGGGCGTATGAACAACTTTGTCCACATACAGAAGGTGTGAGCCCTCGGTGTCGCCACATCCGACAAGATGCTTCCGTCAATGCCTTCTGTATATCCTCAGGTTTCAATTCGTTTTGACAAACAAATTGATCAACGTTACTGATCAGTTCCTGCTTATTATTTGTTCATTTGCTTCTCGGAACTTTTTTCGACGTTTCAATTTGGTGGTTTCCAGTTTCAACCGTCTTATAATGTTAAGACACATTCTAATAGCCAGTTCGAAAATGACCGCCGTTTGGTCGAGTACCTACCGTGTTGTACTAACGTGTGGGAGTGAGCAAACTACAGAGGACGTCCGTAATTTAATACGTTTGTGCATTTCTTTCTCCCCAGTTTATTTTCGGAACTGAAATCATCCATCCCAAATACATAATTTTATTTGTAGGTTTACTGGTCGGAGGAATTTGAAGCCGTTGCGGAGGGTATATAATAAAAAATTATTCCTCTGTTTCAAACTCAGCTGGGGAATAAATTGTTTGTATTCCTTTCTAGAGTTAGTCAATTTTTTTCGGGACCATTTTGATCTAATATACTGAACATGTTACATCAGAACTTTCTGGACTACATTCCAAAGTCGATGAGACAATTTCAATCGGACCAAGAGGCGTCTGTCGCAGAGTTTCTGAGGACAGTTAGCAGATTATTAATTATGTTTCCTTCGTACACTTAGTAATCGGAGCATCATTCACCAATAACTGTGGACAGACAGTTGGGGTTGATCGTTACGTCAGTTCCTGCGTGCGGTTAACGAAGTGATATACTGTACACTATCTGCCTCTCTGTTTGCATACATATGTATATTTTCGTACGTCTACACAAACAGCAATTTAATAGAGACTGCATATTTTGGTTTCTCAACCACACTGAGAACCGTCCAAAACTTTATATCGAGACAAAATGGGTGTACATTACGTATAAAGTCTAACTGATGCCTCCTTCTATCTCCCTTCGAAGTCGATCAGCAAAAATGTTCAGCGGAATTTTGGTAGTTGTGAGTAGTAACACTATCGTCCTGTAACTCGAAATAAGATAATGCCGATGAAAGAAATAATTTCCTCCATTTATCCAACTGTTCAACAGTCATTTCCCTGTTGAGGATTTCAGCTTGTTTTAATTAATATGATCCCACATCTGACTTAATCAAACGTTTTAGTCTAGTATGATGAAGGCCCTGAAATATCTGATAACATGCAATACATTAATGCGGTGCCATAGTGAAAGTGAGAGAACCTAGTTCTCCAGCAAAACTGAACTGTGATCTTGGCTGCACTTATATTGTTTAGCACAGATACGGTTTGAATTTTCTGATATATGATGTTAACAGAAACGAGGGCAAATCGAATGAGTTGGCGTGATTGATGTCGTTTGTTAATTGATTTGGCTGTTCGGAAAGAACCATTGTTGTAACAAAATAGTGTAAGCAGCAAAAATGTTCCTATCTGGATGTAACCTTACTCTCACTTGCAGCTTGGCTTTTCGTTATTCGTGTAGCAAGTGCTTTAGTGTTGACGGTATGACTTACTAAGACTGATTTTTATAAGTTACGTCCCTTCTCTCTTCTTTCATCTAACCCAAGATTAAGTGTTCCTCATGAATTGTATGGCTGTGATCGTCCATACTAGTCACTGACGTATCACTATCAGACGTGGTTTCTAGTGAATTCGAACTGTCATGAAGCAAGTAAACGAACAACGCCTTATAAGGTGAGTGGATTGGCATCAAAACGAATATGAATGTGACCTTGGAGGAAATGTGCCTGTACAGTTTCTTCCAGAGTAAGTTCGATACACTGATTTAAGTTTTCGTGCGTGAAGTAGAGAACATGGTCCAAAGCGGCCAAAGAGATTGATGAGGCAGCTGAAAATCAAACCAACAGAACACACGCTGAAAGTTATCAGCACACTGCTGGATCCCGCTGATGGTTGACCGTCGTGTGTACTACAAAACCACGTTCACTATCTGAATGTTTTTATTTTATTAAAAAAACGCTTCCGCTAGAAGACATCACAGTGACGCTTACTATTTTTCGAAGCTCGTCGCTTTTGCATAAAGGCAACTAAGAATGACGCTAATTTCACAGTGACATTTGACGTTTTGACTGTACCCTACTCGACTTACAAAGGCAAATTAGTTTGCGCGGTCTGTGATTAGGAGAATGAACAAAATATTTGAATTACCCCACAATCTCGTTCTCTGCATGTTTTGACTTTTCAAACTTAAAGTTATTTTATATCAAGAAATAAATCCCTTTGATCAAGGTGCATGTCTTGTGCATATTGTTGGTGATTATTCTGGCAAAAGATGACACCGTTTCAACTTCGGAGTACATTTTAAACAAACGAATTGTATTCTTCTTATTATCAAATATCATGTAGACTTGTACCCTGGCGCAGTGTGTTAAGAGAAGTTAAATTTTGGCGCTTCATTTCAAAGTCAGTTGACTAGGTCCAGTCACGTGTGACTGGACTGATAACATTGGAGTGATACATAAAAGTGCTAGATCTTTCGTTTGTCGCAATTTTCTATATGTATCCACAATCGATTTATCCTACGTTCTGTCAGTAATTTAATCATACGTTTCGAGTCGTCAGTTTGTACAAGTCTCACGATTTCTTCAATGTTATATATCGCATTCACACACAGTAGCTATATTATCGAAGCTTGAAAATGTACATTTAGACTGGAGGTGGTTCTGTGAAATCGATTGGGCATTACATGTTCACAAAACCGGCCGACGCTTTCAAACAATCAATCAGAGAGAGGACGGTATCAATACCACATCCGGATACTTGATTAGTTGTGTGATCGGTATAAATTACTACTACCGTTCACATGTTTTTTCTGCACATAAGTGAGCAATTTACGGACACTTTCGGCATATCCATCCGTTTACGCTGGTGTCACTGTTTAAGTGTAGCTAGTTGATAAAACTAGTGCAAGCCAATGCAAGCCAGCTTCGTGTTCTTTATGTTTGTCACCAGTTACTCCAACTGAGCTAAATAGGTAACAGCAGCTATGCTCTCCCAATTATTAAATCACCCATGAAGAACAAATAAGTCTCATAAATATTCAGATGCATCTGACCATGAACAGTTGACAAGTCTTAAATCTCGAATTGTGTGATGAAAAGCTAGACCGCATCTCTGTATAACAATTCACACAGTCGAAGAACCATCAAAATTAAAGCACTCTGCAGTACCATATCTACTCTCGCAATTCAAGAGCCGGATTTTGTTTACAAGTGGACTTAATGCAGTCTTATTCAACAGGTTCGCCTTGTCTGTACCAGAATATAGACCAGAGTCATACTCTATTTAAAAGGACGCATGCTTGTAAATCACCTTTTATTAGGTCAACGCTTGTCTGATTAATCTCAGTTTGTAATCGCCCTTTTTCTTTTTAAATGTTGTTTTGAAACGCTTCTAATCTTTTTTCACCAGTGGTAAATGCCCAATTGATTCACAACAAACGAGATCACACAAACATTGTGTTTGCTTTGCTTCACAACTTGATTGACCGATACTCGTACACCGAACAAAGGAAGTTATCACCTATGCATCGGATATGGGCATATCAACGTTAATGTGATCTTGGGTGCGACAAGGTTGGTAGGTCCTATATAGTGAGTTAAGCAATCGACTGTATGTTAGTGCAGTTCGAAAGCCAAATTGAGTATCTGAGATCAGAGACCGACCTGAGAGTATACGCTGTTGTCTTCGTTTGTTGGACAGAGACCAGGATGGGGTTAAGATGAGGCGACTAAAAAATTGCCACGAGACAACGCAATGGTCATGGGCCAGAAGCTAACAGAAAAAGCCAAATCATGACAAATAAATAAACAGTGTTTCCCTGTGTAAACAAAATCTATGATCAGGTGCAATATGCTAGCGATATTGTTAGTGATAATGACACATATTCCATCCAGCTGTTAGCAATCAATAAGAAACTGATATTTGAGTGGATATACTCCTCTCATTCAATCATAGGTTTCGATAAAAACGGACTAGTGAAAGCTTTGCCTTTCAGGTTGCAGTCATCATTTATCATGGTCTACGGGTCATAATCCTTACCTGTAAATGAGTCCGTGTTAAAACTAGCATTCCCATTAATCGGCACACGCTCTACCGTATTCCCATCTTGGTTCATGAACATGTCCGCATTCCCCATGGGAACAGTTGGATGGACAAACCAATCAGACGCATGTCCTTGCGGAATTCTTCCTTCCTCAACTGATGACAAGGGCCTTTGCTGAGCAAGAAGATATTCTACACGACCTTCCGATGACCTTCCACGATTTGTTTGAACTGTTTGCTGCCTGAAAATAAAGTAATGAACTGAACAGCTATAGGCATGCACAATTTTTCTCGGCGATGCAATAAACGTTTGAGACGGAGATGCATCATATAAAGTTTCCCGTTTAAAAAATTCTGAGCGAAAACGACCAAGTTACAAAGACGATACTTTTCATTCCCTAAACTGTTTACCATCAATACAGATAAGATTGCTTTAGAAAGACTGTTCTATTCAAAAACAGCCCGGTCTGTCGAGTTTGAATAAAATGTTGTTTGCCTGCTCCACTGATAACGTTTGTCCCAAAGTGACTCGCCATGCCTGACGACAGTTTTTGCAGCTTTAGTGCGGCAGCCAAAGCAAAACTGACAGTGCAATTTAATACCACTAATTTGTGGACAGTTACGCCAGCTACCAAGAGACGGAGTTTACAGTGGTAGACACACAGCACATTAGCCGCCTTCCCACAGATCAATGGAATGCACGTCACTGCTGTCTTAACCGGTCCCCCTGTGATCACAGTCGGACAGATTGGAAACTGAGTTGTGAACGCCATCAGCCCTGGAACATGTTGTCCTCCTTCTGCGAAACTGATGATAACATTGATTCCAGGTTACTTCAGATTGTGCTGCGCAGGTGTGATACCGATTACCTAAAAACAGTAGCCATGTTCTATACATTTTGGAATATACTTTTCTTGCAAATGCCGTTGGAGAACGTCATGCACCAGGAAACCCTAAACCATAAAAGTACACGTGGGAGCAAATAGTCTGAAAGGTCAGTTTGGTGACTAACCATATAATCCAACAGAGTGAAGAGGAAAATTGCATCTATTTCCGATTTACTCAACTCCATCTGCCGTGTCACTGAGTCCTTTGCACACCAAGGCGGAAGGGTTTTGTTTCACAGAAGAACGAGATAATTACTATTGAAAATGATGAGAAGGTCAGGCTCATACCGTCTAAGCTGAAATCCAGTGAAAATTAACTATGGACTATCATCACGATGGATAGTGTTCCGAGGACTTCATAGAATAATGAGATTATCAGTGAGAGAATGAGATTGTTTATTCGGTAATCATTCCATTGATCTATTTGCCTATTGACCTTTCAAGTAGACGAAAATTGTTTGTTCGTTAGGCACAAACTTTTAAGTGACCCGAAAGGGAAATCCGGTGTTAAAGACACCATTCACTATCAAGTCATCACGAGCAGTAAACAAGCAATCAAGGGGCTCCAATATGTGCGTTAGTATGCACTACATTCCTGTGAACCTTTCGTCAAAAACTTGGCAATATTGAGGATAAAATTAATGTGTTTGACGTTAGACGAACAAAGTTTCGAGCAGACAATTCAGTGTTGTATTTTAACCCAATAGAGCATGTAATCCTCTAGAGGAAGGCCACTTGCGAACAAGAGATATCGTGCATCGCTTTTGACGATGGTCTTCCGAATGAGAAATTGGTACACAAACCTAGTAGTGAAATAATCTGAAGATTTTACTACAACACAGTTGTGTCATTTGTTTCTCTGTGTCAGACACCAGCAGTGCAGGTAACAGTAACATTACACAGTTTCTAGTACAGTCTAAGCACATAGTGAAGGAAGCACGAAAAACATCGATAGTACTTGAAGTCACGTAGAGATGTATCCCTTTCATGTCAGACAAAATCTCTTCCGCGCTTTCACACACCGCAGCTCATATCAGATGTTATTCTCCAGTGTGATTAACTCTAGGCTATTACTAAAATTTACCGGCAGCATTGCGTTAACTCCTATGTGAGTTGCTGACTGGTTTACGAGGCTGTTCAAAGTGGTGATTTGTTCATGAATGCATTCGATTTGTAATAAACCCTGACTTCAGCAATATAATTTTGGGTCGTTGGTGATAGACAGGATCAAGTTGATGATGCTGTTACAGATAGTTGTGATGACAGTGATGATAATGATGATGATGATGGCGAGGATTTTGTCTGTGGTGATGAATGTAAAGGTGGTATTAATGCAAAAGAAAAGAGAAGTTTTCCAGCGATCCATAAAGGCACTTATTAATAAGTATCTTTCTTGTTACTTTCCAACAAAAATAAACATTTCCGAAGTATTACACATGACTTACTTGTTCCCTTTTTTGGTGTTTTAGGAGCAAACGACAAATTACTTTTATATCTGAATTTGAACCGGGACATATGGTCGAAAACAATATGTTGCGTCAGCTGTTCACTTCCACGAAAAAATGAGAGTAACAGTTTTAGTTGCATAATCGTCAGCTGACTTGCTCACGTGTACATCACTACGACGTATACATTAAATTCCTGTCGAGTCATGTTACTCACTACGGAACAGGACATATCTTACTTAGTGTTGCTGTTCATGTCGGTCACAACGCTTTGTTTACAGGTGTACACTTTTCGACATTCATGAGTAAATGTTAAACTAAACATTTTTGGGCCTCAGTATGACAAGTAAGTATAGATCTGCACCTCAACGCACCTCATATGACACTCGGTGCTCTGAACCCAATCAACTGCAATGGTATGTAAATTAGCTCGACAGAATTATCGTTTCAGTAAGCAGTATACACTGCCGGCCACCTCAGTAAGTTGAAATGAGCCAGATTCGACTGGAAAACAAATAAACCAGGTGTGAAAACCGCTAAATTTATCACGACTAATAGTTAGTAGCAAGATATTGCGCTCCGTAGCTGCCAATGAAAAGCATGCAAGTCTAACTTGCTGACGGAACATACACCAAATCCAGGTTATGCGGATAATTTCGTGACATTCCCGAACGTACAGGCAAAGCAAATTGACAGCTGCTGAAAAACAGACACCATAAGTGCGAAATGGGAGAAGCTACACGTATTGCTTGTACAAACAAAAAACATCCCAATTGCAGTGTGGTCCTCTAAACGTGATCACCTTGTTGAATATTCCGATTGATGTCGGTTTTTTCCACCTAATTGTCTTAAACAACTGACCTTTCATGAAATATTTCTTCGTCCTTCTCTCTGTCCTGTTTTACTTTCTACCCTCACAAACCATGAAACTCTCATTCCAATTTAGTTGCGAGAAGCTTTTTAGTTTTGGAAGGCCACTTTTGTTATTTGTTGTCCGTTTCATCTTCACATTCTGTATGATGTCACCGTCATGACAACATGACTAGTCACGGTTACTCTTGGTGCTTCGGTTATGTCTCAATTGCTAAGAATCGCCGTTCATTTGCTCATCGTAGCATTTTATTGCAGTTCAATGAGGCTGGATTCATTCTTAAACGATAAAGTTTAAAAATACACACTCAGCGACAAATCCGAAATGTCCATCTGTAACCAGCTTTGATGGAACCATCAACGACATCAGTTTATCAATGGAGAGAGGGATTTATAACAATGTACTTGAGTAGAGTTTGGTCGATAAACCGTCAAATGGGCTTACCTCCTTAATGCAACTTGAGCCGCCATTACGCGCTGACGTTCGACTACAAGTAAACATGCCGGACATCGGCAATTTTTCCAACGGCAACTGCGTTTGTGTCCCTTTAATGAGGACACCACTCCATGATTACGACAACGAGTACATTTGGGTATTCGCAGTGGTCCACCATAATCCAGACGTGTTATCTGTTTATTCTCACAGGAAGTTGTCTGGAAGGTAGGGATGCTCATGGCTTGGAGCTAAATGAAATAAGGGAATCAATTTTAAGTGAGTTATGGAAGTCTACACAAAACCGGTAACTGTAGGGACTCACAAAGTATTACTCAAACAACGTATTTTATCCGTGGTTCACTAATTTAACCGATCAAATCAAATGGCTGCCTTGATCTGTACTATAAACGGAGGTATTTGAGTCAAAAATGAGCACGGATTAACATAATGACTCACCCGAGTTTAATCAACCTCACACAGGCAGTTCTTTAAACTGAATAACATCAGTATTTAATCGCAGCTTGTTTAGTCAGATAGACTTTCCAGTTTCTCAGTAGTACATAACATGAATACTAACAACGTAGTCATACTTGCTGCATTGAATATTTTCGGGTAAACATTATCTGAAGCACATAAGTCAGTCTTTAGCAATCATGGTTGCAAAAAAGCAACTTGGAAAATGCAATATACCACATTTATATTGACTTATTTTTAAGGGAGAAAATGAACTTTACTCGTTAACTCGTAAATAAAACTATAAAAATCCGTTCTGGTGATATTTCATAAATAAGCAAGTTCTTACTTAATGTATTTTAATCGTAGGCGTTAGATTGAATAAATCAAAGGAATATAAAAAATCGAAAGTTCTTTACCTTTACAAAACAGTTGATTCGCCAAAAAATATAACCAGCAAAGTTGCTACAACATTCGGTAGAAGCTAGTTTGCAGCTCAATCACTTGTCCGCTTTACAGGGAAATCAATTTTGCATCTACAGCTGAGGATTACATTGTTTGTTCTGGCTGCTTAGTAATGAACATATTGTTTCATTTGTCCCTGTGGAACAATATAGGCAAAACCGCATGGAATGAGGACCGGCCTATTCGGAACCACTTTCCGGGATAAGTGAGCATAGGTTGGGCAGAGGCTTTCTTATTTCCGGTGACTGTGTACCTAATGAAATCAAATCAATCAAGCAATCCTCCCATCTCTCTCTGTTCGACCTACCACATCTTTTGTGTGCAATCAAAACAGAGAAAAGTTCGAACATGTTTGAAACTGATTGAGCATTTTTAACTGCAGAACAAGTGGTGAGCAATCGCTAATTTGCTGCATTGAAAATGTTCCAGTGATCAGGAGTGGAACGCTGCTGATGAAACGATTTACTGATTGCTCAGAAGTTGTTTTCAAATTGAAAGTGAAAGTTCCCTGGTTGGGTATTGCAAAGGTAATAACCGTTCCTCTATCCCCTCCTCTGTCATGTACTTAAATATGTTTTGTATGTGGTCCTTCCTTCATACTCTGGCTGGACAGATTACGTATTTATGATAGCTATCTTGACACCCATGAGCTTGATTAACGTGTTATGAATGGTATACCCTTCCATAAATTAATGTATTATCTTTCATAGGTGTACTAATGACATAGGCATGGCATATTTAACCCTATGTTGAAACACCGGAAACAGCATCGGCTAAAACATGCCGTTCTCACAACGGCAAATACCGGGTGGCTGTATCACATATTATTGACGTCAATAAGTGAGACAAGCCATTTAATTGCGAATGAATATCTGACAAATCCTTCGTTATGACCTGACGTAAGATGGTTCCGTTGAACTGATTTCCGATTCATATGACTCACAAAACTTAAGCAGTTCCGTAAACAGTGGTCGTATGCTAGCGGTGTTTGATGCACAATAACCAAAACTCAGCTACTCATCAATAATCCCGCAAGTAAAGTCCAGTGCACATACACAAATCCGACGACGATGTTGATGTTATGACGCAAATTTGCCAGTCAAAACAAGGAGACTCATAATGGTCTGCAAGTCATCGGCGAACGTATTACTCAACTTTTAGTGCACATTTTCGGTATTTTGGCTGTCTGTTTCGTTATTTTTTGGTCTTACTTGTTGACTACACTGTTTTCATTCATTTCGCGAATTGCACACTGAAATGTCAATCGACCAAACTTCTGATTGTATACGCATGTGTTCACTCAGTATCAGCATTCATCTGTCTGTGTGTTATCTTCGTATACAACATAAAACGTTAACTTATTAGCAATACGAATGTTTGTTACAACAGGGGAATTAAACTGTGTCGCACATTTTCATGGAAAAAGCATGCCAACTACTACTTTTTGACCATAAATCATCCCCAACTTATCATAGGTAAATGTTCAGTGACTGCAAGTACCCCGTCAAGTCTGAGTCACTAACTGTGTCATTTTGGCTACTCAGAAAGCCCTTGGAATAAAGTATACTCGACCACAGTGAAAATCCGAAACGTTATTGTTATTATTCCTGTTGACTTACAGGATTACTTATTTTATAATTGTATATACATATTGAACATCTTGGTGTCCCTCGATGAGTACGTAATAAAACCGATCAAAGACAAGGGGATTCATGTCAATTGGTTTTGATTGCCTGAGGTATAAACTATTTGGAACTACGCGGCATGTAACTGTGGCTAGTGTTACACTCGATAGGTGAACGAATAGAGGCATTTAACAAAGATCACTAGGGCAACTGAGAGGCAAATAAAATTTTTGAAACGTGCTGTGAATGAGCTTCTTACATCTGCTCCGATTCGATATGTTCAACTATTCAAGGAATATTGCATACCTCCTAAAGACCTGATTCGATTACCACGCATTGTAACTCACACGGTAATATTTCTAGCCAACTAACTAGTAGTATGTTCCGTTGAAAATTCAGTTTTGTTCCTCAGAATAAATGAACTTTACGTGATTTTTAAATGGAAGTAATTTCGATCGTCATGCATTCTTGACTGCGAGACAACACTATCAGTTCCTTAGTTTTTAGTTTTCAAGCGAAGGCTGTCTAGTGATGTATTCCCTGGCTTTAGCATCGTGATTGGCTGTAATCCAAACTCTCAGGTGCATTCGTTAATAATAAACGGTTGTGTATAGCTATAAAAACGCTGACGAAATTTTCCAGTGGATGTGGAAAAACTCTTAAAAGTTTAGATAAGGCTTTAAATTATAAAGCGGGAGTCTTAAAGGCTCCTGAAGAACACCTGAACGGCGAAACTACCACGGTTTTTACTGTCCTCTCATTGGAATCTTCTAACATGCCAACGTAAGACCCAAGTGGAACATCCTGCAAAATTTTAATGAAAGTTTCTGCATTCACGCAGACCCTACACCCAGACCCTCTCGAAAAAACGTACTAGCTCTGAGTTTTCCTCTTGTCAGTAGACATTAGTTGAATGCATGTTTGTTTCTACCTGCATTCAAAATCCCGCTAGAATTTCCATAAGGTAACTGTGTTGGCAGTGGACTGTGTTTCGATGGACTTAAAACAGACATGACCTAATTCGCATATGCCAGTGCTCGGCCACATTGGTGTGTGGGGCTCTGTTAACAAGTGGACGGACTTTGATGAAAGCAGTTTTCTTGTGAGTTTGACTAATAAGCTTCTCGAAAACAAATCACGAACAGAATGGGTTGCAATCATTACTCTGTCTAAACAGTTGTCCCAGTGTTATATGACTGAACTAGTCCGTGTTTAACAATCAAAGTTCACCTGAAGCAGTTGATCACCTAGGTGGTTGTTGCCGTTCATCAGGTATGTGTTCTCAACGAGCCTTATCCACACACTACATGAATGGCAGTTTACAGTTACTGACTCATTTGTAAGTTGTAGTGGTGTGACAACCACAAAATAGTTCGTGCGTTATCACTTAATTTTGCCCGCTAAGCACTTACCACTTATGCCATTTTACACTGTGGGAATTATGGCACCATTTTGAGACAGGCTAGTCACCTGCGCGCTTTTTGTAATCGCTTTTAGCACAAGCACTGACTCAAAGTCTCTGGCGAGCGTGGAGGTAAAGAGTAGGAGTGATTCATAAACGAGTCATTAAATACAAACTGTCTGAACACTGTAGTCATCGGTACTGGAAACAACATACTGGACAGGAAAAGGTTAAGGATTATGCCAATGAACGATGTGTATCTCAGTCTGCTGTAAGTTGTGGACAAATTATTCAATTAGGTAACCAACCAATACAAATTGGTCATATAGAAACGTACTATTTCACGGAACTGAATACACTCACTGGGACCACGAAAATATAGTTACGATTAATGGAGATTTGCTGTTCTATACTTCCGAATAAAACTTAGAGAAGTTAATCTGAAATTACTAGCGGATAGTAGACCACACTTACCCATGCAAACTGCCGAATACTCCTGTAAAGCCTATCGATGAATTATCAAATATTTTTGGAGATCGTCCACTACACGGTTCACATGTCTTAGTTCAGAGTGAGCAAGGTTGTTAAAGCTTATAGACCGCTCAGGTTTCAAGTATGTTCATCAATTTTTAACTATCGATTACAACTTTTTGCTAGAACGTTACTCAATACAGGGTTGTAGTTGCGGTGAAATTGAAAAGCATTCATTGCTGTTGAGCCTATGTATTTTGCGGAAATATTTTCAAATACATCTAATTAATAGTGGGCAGCACTTACTCTGCGATTAACAAAGAAATGGGATGGATGAGCCGATCTTTTTCCTAAAATGATTCTCACTGAATTTTTGTCTCCGGATCGTGATACCTCGAATTCAAAACAAAATGTGGTGGTGGGCGGTGACCTCGAGTTCTTAAAAACTGCCGCATTCTCTACCCCGAGGAATACAAATAACGACGGTCTTAGTATAACAAATAACGTTTGGCAGTGTTCACACATGATCTTAGCTCTTACGCTCAGAGAAAATATTTAGGGTCACTCGTTTGGAAAACAAGTGTAGTTGGCTGAGACTAACCAGAGCTCAGACCTGAACAAGAGTCCACATGAGGAAGGCATTTTAACAACTGTGGACTCCCCTGACAACCATCGTGATTGAGTTATCCCATCTGAGTGATCCGTTAAAATTACGTGTAAATAATTTTAAGGTTTTATCGACCGCTCGTCGATACCAGTTTGCATCGACACAGACATGAATAATTTAATTGCACTAGTACCTACGCAAGCCATAGTAGCTTATAGGGATTTAGTAGTGGATGATGAGTCTGGAAAACCCAATGTACTCAACCAGGTTGCATTTGGTTTCATTAAATTATCTACAGTAATGCCAGAGGAATAAAAATGGATAGCACAAATTAAAAGTACCTTGTGGTAACTTACTTGTAATATGCATACGCAGTTGTCAACACGTTTTGCCCACTGTAACTGAGCCTATGATTTTCGTTACTTTGTAGCCACTATTATTTTGGGTTTACCACCCACACTCATCTACCCCAGTTTGTTCGTTTGTGTTGTGGTTAGAACTACCCAGTGTAGTCAACAGGAATAGCAGTTGGTCTGTTTTTCGCACGAGTGCACAATTTACAATGGTGTAGACGGACGACGCACCGTGGAACCAATCGGAATTTGTAGCCGTTACACTGGTTACGGAGCCCATTGTACCCCGCTGTGCTACCCTCAGCACTGTCCATAGGCGAGTACGCACAAACTGTGTGGGGAAAACAGGGTTGACCATAAAGCTACATGTTTCCGTTATACAAGTAGAACTTCATTTGAACCAGACCGCTATGGAACATGAGACCGTTACACTGTCAAACCATATTACCAAAATTAAAAAAAGTACTACGATTTCAGTCTTATTTAAAAAGCGCGCCGACCCACAAGAAGGCTTTTAAAAAGCCCTCCTCGTATCATGTCTACCGGAAGTGCCGCATCTAAGTGTCAGATCGACAGCATTTCTATCGTCATTGATAATGTGGAGCAGATCTATCAGTCACAACTGTGCCAGTAAAGGATGATTGTTTGTTTATTTTTGAATTTGTCATTGACGCTTGTATCAACAGAACTTACACATTTCTCGGCTTATTTCAAAGCAACACCGATTAAAAGCATAACAACTGAATGGACTTCACAGTAAATGATTCAGCCTGAAGCGTGATGAAAACGTTCACAACCGTGCTCAGAGCATCTCCACTCCAGGTACGACTGACCAACAAACAGTAGTATCAACAGTACTATGTGATTAAACAACCACTTCGCTAGTTTTAATAAACAGCATTCAAAAGATACAGTGAGAGAAGAATGGAAATCAGCTGAGCTAATGATAGTGTATTTATTGACTTGTCGTATAATGCGGGTCACCCAGTGTTCTGGGAAGTTCAACAACCCAAAGCAGCCATCAGAGGGAGCTGCTGTGCGGTGGGACTAAACATACTGGCTTGGGCTGTTATATTGCCTCGCAAATTATAAAGGAATGCTGTCACAAATAAGGCATCAACAACAGCATATCTAACAAATGCACACGGAAAAAACAACACGAAATTGTCCAGTCTAGAGTAGATGAATGAACCCTTAAATGGTTGGCAGACATTGTAGATTCACAACCCACTCAAACTAATTAACGTCCCCACAAAGCCCTTTTATTGGTTACGCTAGAGATTGGCTTTCACATGTGTCGTCGACCAGTGTTCAGTTTAAGTAAGTTTAGTATAGTCTATCGGCGGTGCAAATTCATAAAACCTATGTTGACGTCTAATCACCGACCACTGTGAGTCCAAACGTTTCCCAGCTTTATATCGAAACAGCCGTATAGCTGAAACACACTCAGAAAAAGTTGAATGTTTATGCTCTTAATTCGTAATAGCCACATTTTTGTGTCGTTTCATGAAGTCAATGTTTTACCCGATGACATTGCGGTTATTGTGGCGAATTGGTGACTCTCTCGGAATACCTGTTAGCTTGACAGACAACTCAATGAACGACACACACAGTTCTGTATGCTTTCTCATCCATGTGCATAGAGGACAGACGGACAACAGAGTTCTAGCTGCACTCTTGCATTGGGCTAGTATCTTGAAAAAGAGTTGGAAAACACTGGAACAGATGGAGAATATGCATTGGACAGTGAGTCCTTCAAACGTATATCAGCAAACACGATGAGTATAACAGTGATGCAAGTAGTCACATACCGATCAGTAGCAAAATCGCACACGGGGCGTTATGACCGATGAGTTGACAGGCGAATCCATGTGCTAACTGCAACAACGGGCAAATAAGCTTTGGTCAACGTATTATCAGGCTGGCTTGAATATGTGCCAGTGATAGAAAGCTTGTCCTATCAGAGTTGGTGGGTCAACTTTAGGGCGTAGGTCACCGACATATGGATGCACCGACAAGGTATCAATGTAAAACATTGCTAATCAAAAAATCCTGAGATATCATGATGAACATAGTCGAATGACTCACTGTGGGGAAAGAAACAACTACTCTCGCTGATGCATTTCTATGTATGTAGTTGCGCCTAGTATCAGAGGATTCTTAGAACAGCTGAATAGAATTTATCTTTGATTTTCTCATAAATCCTCCGTAGTTTTGCTCAACTGCTGTCACCCTTAATAGTACACCTAAAAAGGACATGAGGTTGATATACAACATTAGAACACAACCGAATATTCCGTTTAACGATAATAGCCCTGCTGCGTATGCCAAACGAAATGTCGGTGTCACTAAGAGTTTATTTCTATTAAGAAATCCACATTCATACTGACGTTTACTTACCAGTTCTATACAGTAGTTAGCACATTTTATGTGACGTCATGCGTATGAACGAAAGGGTTGTAACTGGTGCAGTGGATCAATGTAACATTGACCAAAATTAATGGAATGAAAAACAGCCGGCAAACAAACCAGACGTTTTTCGTCATTTTGGAATCTGAGCTAATCCATGTAGGATGAGTACAAGGTCACCATTTGTCGTAATCTTCATCCTGAGACCCACCTGAGAAAAAAGGGTACACAGTGATACCGTTCCATTTTCCCAAATATTAACGCAGCACGTGACCGAAGCAGTTTAAAAGACTGACTGGCGTTTGCAGTGCATGCACACTGATTTTATACACCTAATCTAGCTACGGTCACCAACCATTCTGTTCAGACCTCTAGACGAATAATTCGACCTATAGCAATAACGTTCTGGTTCCCTACGGCTAACTGCACTTTAACTAAATCTAAAACACGATTGGGAACCTGGAAGAAACCATTGTTGCAATAGCCGGTGTTCAGTGGGTCACGCGTCAGCGGGCTGGTGAGTTGATTTCGTGAATATAAGCTCCTGCTGCAATAAGCAATATGCACTGCACACTAACCTCATATCCAACAGATAGGACTGTCCTCGGTAAGGACATATCAGGTGTAATAAAACTCCGTGCAATCAAGCAACATGAATTTCGCAGAATGCACGCACTATAAACACGTAATGTAAATCTTTGTCTCTGATCCTCCTAAAAGACTACAACTTTATCTGAACTGAGAATGCTACCGTGTTTTTAATGACTCAACTGGTATTCTGTAGTTCCTGCACACGCCTGCCATACACCAGAGTAAACCAACACTATGGAGAAAAACTACACAGGATAAGTGACGTAGATCCACCTAGTTGTTAGGAGATCGTCGGTTGTGCGACCTTCACTACTTTCCGTTAGTTTCGCCCATTTCATCTATTGTTACTGATTATATTCTTTCGACAATTTTGTTGTTACACTCGCTGCTGCATGTTTCCATTGATTGCTTCTAAATTTAACTATCACATAGATGGAACATTACCTACAAGTGATCGCAGCTGTCACATTTCCCTAGACTAACTGATTAGCACTCAGAGATTCGGTTAATTTCAAGTTGAACATAACTCACATTTGATCGCAGTCGTCGCAATCAGGTAAAATTTCTAGCCAGCCTGTTTAGAAAAGAAGCACTAGACTAGGGTTTCGCGCTCATTAGAGCTCATTAGAGCTCGTCAGTAGTGCATATCCTTGTCACGGCCGGGACAAGAACTCCGGCCACGCTTTCATGAAACAACCGTGTTGACCACTGCTCGACTGAATTATCATTTATGAACGCTCAACTACTTTCGCTTGTGAGTAACGAACAATTATTTTTTATTGTGCTCCACCATTTAAAGCTCTGAAGCCGCCTTGCTTTACTTTTCGTATTGTCTTATCCGTTCATTACATTCACAGTTTAATACCAGCTACAAATTTTTTCATGTCTGTACTCGTGTTGATTGGTCTTCTGGTTCCCTTACTCAACATATATTCTGGTTATCTCGGTCCTGTTACACTGTACAATACTGTCACACCAAAGCACGGACATTTCTTCTTCATCTTTAAAAACCCGATCATGCAATACCTATCATATACTACTTGAGATACATAACGCAACTTATTGGCTGGACTTGCACCAAGTTTGGTTTCCAAGGCTTCAAGATTCGTCGTATGCAAAGTAGTTCGGCCAAAAAGCTATAAACGTTCCTGAGGCATTTAATAAACAAATACACAATGAGAGATTACACTACCTGAGCATTAACCGCCAAGTCATCAACATTGTGTTACTTCCACAGTCGATGAAAGCTGCTTCCGTTTGAATAATTTAAACTAACCCGGCCACATAATTATGAAAATCGTGGGGTGTGCACTCAGATCTTGCATGTGGATCTGTTTCGTACACAGTCCATGAATACAACAGAGCGTTCCGAATGTTGGGACAATAACGCATGTGTATGTCTAAAAGTGCTTGTTGTTGGAAAAACATATCAACACAGGTTGTCAGTAATTGTAACGTTTAAACATGAATGAACATGTAAAGGACTAGCGCGGTGGTCAAGGACAGTGTAGTTTCTACTCGTATAATAAAGGTATATCCATCGATCAAGAAAATTAATCAAGAAACCCTACTAGTTAGTCTTTGTCAGATACTCCTTGACTGTATGTTCACTGTGCTATCCATGACCATGGACTGTTTAAGAGATCACTGTCAAATGTAATATAGATTTCAAGGAAACTTTTGAACACAGATAGAAGGGAATTAAGACGTCAGGTTGATCATATGCAACCACAAATGATAAACTCTTAACTACAAGATTATTACAGTTTTGATTAAGTATACCGTCAGTAACACACGTTCACTGTTTCATACATCCGTCTCATTAGCTCAGCCGTTTTGCATTATAGCTGTAAGATATCGCGTAAGTCGATCCTGACGCGCGAATACTGTGGATGATTACCCGTACTTGTTATAACAATGGTGTTAGAGTGAAAATGGTTTTGTTGTATTTTGATACAACACGAACGTCCAAATTCTTGTGGTTGATTAATAATTTCGAGGCTTAGCATCAGTGTTTTCAACTACAAACGATATGTGGTTTGCAATCCAAACTCATTACAGTGTTAAATGAATCCTTTCAGATAGAGTGATCACCGTGGTTACTGTCGGCATCAAGAGAAGCTCAACTTGACATTCAGATAAGCCCCTCGGCTGGACAACTTCGGAGGGAATAGTAACGAATCATTTTTGTGTTTATCGCTCTTATCGTTCTGTAGATTTTCTAAATAATCTATCTTGAAACTCTAGTAACTAATGTTATGCAGACTATAGTGACTCCTCAGCTTATCTGTCCAAATAAAGACAATCATCCTCACCTGAACCATTTCCATTTGATCCTTCGAACTTTCCCACTAATCTGCTATTTTTAGAGAGACCATATCGCAGCCTCCAACAGCGCCCTTCTTCACTTTGTTTGTTCAGGGAATCGGATCTGCTCAACGTCAGTACATAGAGTAACCACATGGAGTAACAATTTCTGCCTTCGAGACAATAGCCAACACTGTGTTAGAGGCAAGCGCACACCCCACCGCATTTAATAATAGGGTGCGCTCAAATCCCGAGTTCGTTTCACCCAAATGTACATTAACACAGTTTTACAGCCCAGACTCACAAGTTTTATGTAAAATGAACTCGTTCACAATATTACCGAGATGATTTGCGCCAGCTTAATGCACTTCCAACACAACAGTGAACATTGATTATGGTTCTCAAGTCAACTTAGTTGTCAGCCAAAATGTGCGAATAACACCAGACTGGAATATGTTTATGGTTACATTTTTGTCTTGAAGTCCAGATACTTTGACAAATTACAAATAGAATTCGTATGACTCTAGTTGATAGGACGGATGAAGTGAACTACACCAATCGGGTAGAATTGCATATTCAATGACGTGATAACCATTTCTGACTACACCACTGCCAACAGAACGAGAGAGTGTAAGCAAACGGATTTGAATAATGAATTTGAGTCGATCTGGAAAGCTTTCAGAGCCATGGAGTCAGTAAGATTTGACTTTTAAACATTAAAAGGCAGCAATGACATTGGTGAACTATGAAAAAATGATTTCAACCAACGACGGTGAACATTAACAGACATGAACGAAAATGTGCGCACGCTATTTTTCCCGGAATGCTCCACCAGTGTGCAGATTTCTAGGTAATAGATGAAATAATTGGTGGCGGTCGTTGTTCTTGACCTCAAACTTCATTAAATATTTCTGCTTCAGCATTCGGACACAATATATGCCAAATGTTCAGTGCTAGATGAATATACAAACTTCGATTCTTCACTTGCTGTACGTTGTAGAATACGCTTCTTTGAGGGAATTTCAGATAACCTGGAAAATTAAAGGTTATTACCCAGGTTCCTGATGGAAACTAAGATGGAATAGATTTTGCTAACGATTAGTCTTCCTCTGTGGTGTTTATGTGGTCTAGTTGTACTAGTAAACTGGTTTATGGGTTTGTTTCGAAACTGTATTCTTACTTACCGCCAAACATGACAAGGCTTCAATATAATTCGACGGAAACCACAAGTGGAAATTACAGAAACTATTTACGGACTACAGACACTGCGAAAATCAGATAATCTCTTAATCGCTATTTCTACGTGTCTCAGTATTTTACTAATTGTTCTGAGGTCTGTACGAGCTACCTTACTCCGCCTAATAATGACACATTTTAAGTGCAGACTACTTTGACTAGTCTTTAAAATGGACTTTGATCTGGGGAACTATTGAACTTAATTACTGGCCAACACGGTTGCCTGAAGGAACCGTTGACCAGAGTCAAAATTCAAGTCGCGTTCAGATTTTGAAGTGACGGCGAACCGTAACAAAGGATATATTTGAATTTAGTGATATGTTTGGAAAGAAAATGGTTGAACTATCTGCCTGTGTGCGAAAGCCGTAATCAACGGTGAGGAAAGTCCAAGTTGCATCAACCGAAATCCTGTTCGCTCATGAGAACTATTTTACTGTCGTATTTCCGTAAGGCTAAATAATCTGTCGGCGGTTTTCTTCTCCCTGTGGGACAGATTGAATAAGCCACATCTACACACGAAATTACAGGCTGGTTTGGGGATGTGTGACAATTCTGATGAAGTGCCTGGTTCACCGAGGATGTATCCGCACCCCACATGTGTCTGTTGAGTGACGGCACAGCTGCGTGCGCGCACGAGCATGCGAACGTGATCAAGGTAATGACTTAGGCCTCGTTAACTGCTTTACATCCCGCTTCCATCTACATGATGCTATCCCGCAGAGTACTCTATTAGAACGAGCTAGCGCCTGTTTCCGCGTGCAGCCAATATAGACACACCATTCACAACGATGCAGTTTGTGTCCAGTGGTGGGACGAATCGTGGGGGTACTGACGAATGGTGAACCGCGTACGTGTGTGTGTGCTGAAAAGTGTAACTAGTTCCCAGTTAATTTGGTGGATATTTGCTTTTTGTATCCCACAATACGATACACTATAGTGTAACGCAAAATTGCTCCCTTCTTTAGCCTCGAGGGTCAGGCAGAGCTTGTTTGACTTGCATATTGGGAGTGGGAATGAACGGTTCCCGTAATTAGATGTCCAAATGTGCGATCGGGCTTTTCTTGATTAGTTTGCTGAATGCACCAGCATGTGGGCGTCTTTCAAGAGCAAGCGTGCTTTGGAAAATTAGCAAATTTGTTGAACAGTACGATAATGGATAGTTGAAGTGAGGACACAGTGTGATGAACCATCACATAAACTGTTCTACAAAGACGCAAACTTTATCCGTTGTGGTTTGTATGCCGTGCGATGATAACTAAAACATGTTTACTTCTATTTTGGTTCTACTATATGAACTACTTGCAAGCGTTGCAAACTCGATAAAAATGTTTTAGATGAATCGTTGTTTAGCAACATGAAATTAGGAAATACTTATTCGTATAATTACAGAGTTAGTTACGTTTTCGGTTATCGCAGTTTGAACTGTGTTCAATCGAGGTGAAGGAACGTTTTCCGTCATGCATGTATTGGTTAAGTGAAAAAAGTCGAGACCTGACAATTTTTTTGTTTACTTATACGTAGTCTCACAGATTCGTCTTCCAAAACTTAATAATCTGTTGCTTTTAGATTATATTTTTTCCTTTTCATGTTTCTCTGAATGTTCGTTTTCAAGAACAATGTTTCATCTTTAAACCCCCGTAAGGAGCAGTTTTTAGCAGGAGAGTGTTTCGCTGTATGCCAGTCTTTATTCCAGTACATAACCCTTAATATTACGACTATTATGATATTTCCTCACAGGGTCAGCATTGTTTCATACTTGCTTATACTAAACCATAGCATTACGTAACCAAATTGATTAAATTCGATCATTATTAGGCCAGTATAATAATGCATGGGTTAGCGACGGGTACAGGTTACTTGGACAAACCGCCTTCTAACTTTTGTTTAACTGGTTCCAAACTTTCGCGTACATCCGTGAGGACTCTGAAGAAACAGCTGGTCGTACTTTGTGAACAGTTATTCCCCTCGTGCTATTCTAGAAGTAGACGTACACGAATTGTCCTATGTAACTTAACCTGAACGGAATAAAATCGATATATTCAATGTGCAACTGTCCCCCTACTAAGCTACCAATAATTGCGTGACATCCAATTGCATCCTGTCCACAGGAATAACATAACCATATAAAAACGATTGTTATTCGACAAACGTAGTCACAGGTTACCGGTAACTGGATAAAAAACTCCGCTGATTTTCGCAGTCCGTGTTTGTTCCGTCCTGAACAAGTGATTCTTTCTTCAATTCCCGCGGTAAGCCTTCATAGTTATCACAAATTCCTTGTTGACCTTCTCAGTCTAAAAAAAATAATTACCATGCACGACCTGGTGATCTTTCAGATCTAGACGATGTATAGTTTGCTTTGTGTATCAGCCTGAGGGCTCAAGACCTTTCTCTGCCAAGGCCTGCCGGCCTGTTTCGACTCACTCTTCTTCAACTACGTTGTGTTCTATTGGCTGGTCCACACATATTTAATTCAATTGCATACACCGCCCACATTCATCAGTTCGTCGATTTCGCGCTTGCTTTTTGGCCTTAATTAAAGGTTTCTTTATGCTCGTATTTCTAGACTTGCGGAATCTACTTGGTGCCCATTTGTTGTTCTACTCCCTGTAAACGTGCATACCCGAGGTTTATTGTAAACCATCTTTCTTCGTTCGCGTTACTAGTAGTAACGCAGTAACTGACTCAGCTTGTTTTAACCTTTCGACTCCGATTTGTCTGTGTGTCACTCGGCGTTCTAAAGAAAATGTTTTCGAGTCGATTGCAACTAAACGTTTTGTTGCTTACACATTCGATATCTGAAATCCATATCAAAAATGAAATGAGATTAAACTACTCAGAATACGCCGACAGTTAAGACTAGCCATTCTTCTTCTCCCCATGGTAACTGATTTTAGTGTTCCCCAGAGAGGATCGTTTAGTACAAAATTACTTGACAACTATGTACATTACATAAAATCCTGCCAATTAGTCATTCTGAGTAGCCATTATTGTAGAACATGTTCTCAGTAAACTAAACTTTACCGTCTAGCGTGTGCATTGTATGTTTTAGTCAGATAACAGACTTCCATTGATCATATGTGTGACTCAATGTTTGGGGAGAAAACGGCACACATTAAAACAACTGGTTGGATGACAACTCAGTGCACAACATTGTTCAGATGACCTCATAAAGTGAACGTTCGGAAAGATTCCGTAGTAACTTAGGACGGTAAAAACTGTTCCGGTTGGAAAGTCGACAATCTTTTGAGGATATAGGACCCTTAAGAGCACTCTGGTTTAGAGCTTCTTCTCCTGCGACAGATATTCTACTATGGTCCCGTTCAATTAAGTGTCGGTAAGGTCGTGTTTGTAAAGTTTGGACTTAGACCTGAGACTTGGCAATGCTAATCACTTCAAGTTAACTAGCGATAACTGCGACGTAGAAAATACATCAAGTTAACGCCTCCAGATATTTCTGACTGACTGAATTCCGTAGGCAACATTTTACCCAAAATTCGTGTCATTACCAAAGCTGATAGTCAACAACAGTATTTATTGCAAACGTGAAGTTTATGAAATATGCTCACTACCCTGTTGCCGGTAAGCTGACTGACAATCTTTTCTAAAACATGAGCTGTTAGTATTGGACCAAGAGGGCTATCAGCTGCAACGATGCCGTGTATTTGTTACCGTCAGCCCGATTACATAAACCAGTAAGCGACCGACGAGATTAGATCGAGGATTTAACACCCAATGACACAGCATTAGCAGTGGGTAACTTGGGGCAAAAACTAGATTCATATTTTCCAGAAACCGTTCTGAACTTCTCTGTAAAGCTGCCACTGGATAAGTGCTGTATGAAGTCTGATTACAGTATCAATAACGCTAAACTAAATGTGTGCGTTTGCAGTGTTCTTGTGAGTCAGTACAAGTAAGCTGTATCTCTTTACTTACATCAATTCTGTTTCATAATCATGTGATCCACACCTGTAATGAAAATCATTTTAGGTTTTTGCGCATCTTTCAAATTTGTACTTTTCTCAGTACCACTAAATACTTAGCAAGATTTTCATTAACATTGTAATTGTCCTAAAACCTGATACATTTTCACGATTTCAGTGAGAAGTTGTTGAATCCCTTGCGAACTGGATAAATGGAACACAGCGTTTTAAGACCATACCCTTTTAAATTGAACGGTTTATTTTAGGCGTACAAAGATTCTAAGTTATTACAGTAAAGAATGAGATCGGCCGAGGCAGTAATTTTTAAAATTGTTACCATAGTTGCAGAGGTGCCTCTATAACTAAACGATTGACATTAGTATTACGTAATGTCTTCTAACAACCGTCAAGATGACTACTAACAAATTGTCCAATTTAATGTGCTATCTTTCTCGGTAAGCTGTTAAAATTTGATGAAGATTATTGAGCAACACTTCAAGTCCTCTGGCAGGTTCATTCATCTGAAACATAACGAAGCGCTGACTGTATGAGATTTTTATATACTTCTTTTTGAGTTCCGATTCGTTTCAAGGCCTGTATTACGGAGTTGCAGCGATGCTTCCTTGCAGACAGCCTGTTAGAACTCTTCCATAATTTAGCCCTTTGGTATGAAGTCTGGTTTGAAGTTACTTTAATCCACAAGCATTATGATCACTTCAAGTGTATTTTTTTCATTTGGTCCAATTACAACCAAACCACAAAACTTGAACACAAAGCTTGTAGGATGGTGTTTACGTATCCATTCGAGAAAGCATTTGACAGTACAAACCACTTTATCTGTTCTGTAGGTATGATAACTTGACTTGCCTCCGCCAACACGTTCAGTTTCCGTTCTAATAGTCCTTTCTACCTACATGCATTTCTGACAGACACTCAATGAAAGGATGTAAATCAAAGCAAGGCACTCAAAGATGCATGCTGGTTCCCAACCCGGTGTTGCCTCTCAAACGCTGAAACGTAAGCGTCATCATCCAGGTATTACTGGCTGTGTCCAGAGGCGGCTAAACACTGGGGCAATGGAGTCGGACGACTTGACTGGATATTCACACACACACACACACACACCACTCACCCACAACCGGTTAATCTGGTTGTGGTTTCAGTGGTGTGTTATGCCTGTCCGACTCAGTTAGCACCCCTGTTCTTTGGTCTGGGCTCTAGTGATAACAAATATTCAGACACGTCACACACATTCAAACCATGGATGCAGACTAGAATAAACCATTCGATTCAGACTCCGGCTTTTGCTGCCGGGTACATACTTCTGGGACGTACTGTATTTTCTCACTCGAAGCTACAATGACACGTACATTGGAAAGACAGATAGAAGACTGGAGAAAGGGTCCAAGAAGCATCTACCAAACTTGGCTGCTCCACTTAGTGAGTCAGTCGTACACCAGCCGTGCACCAACAAACGGAAACCGATCGACCGAAGTCCCACCAATCACTAGACATTTAGCTCGGATTGGAGAAACAAGCGAAACAGTTCCATCGTTCCGAGTGTACACAACATGCAACCGGGCGAAGTTGCTCAGTTCTACTGACGCTTTGTCAATCACTCAGCAAAAGCCTCTGTTGTGTGTTTCCAAAATTTCATGCCCACCTTAACAACTCGCTAGCCTTTTACAGACCATACTACTTGGTCCCATTTTAGTAGACAACAAAAGACGGACAAATTTTTGAAAGGGTTGTCCACTTTATATTTTCCGTACACTTCATATATCTTTTTAATTACAGGTGAGTGGTGGGAGATTTTGATTTCCATATAGACTGAATATCACCCACAATTAGTCGCGGCCGTTACGTTATCATACACTTTCCAATTGGTCCATTTCGAAAATAAGGACCAGACTCAATGTTCGCTCTGATTAGAGCTCGTCAGTAGTGCATACCCTTGCCACTGTCGGGACTAGAATTCCGGCCACGCCTTCAAGAGACAACCATGTTGACTACTGAGCAATTGACCTCAAATTAGGCACAGCCTCACAAAAACTTGGCCGGAGTTATAGTCCCTGCAGTGGGCGAGTATATGCACTACTGACGGGCTCTGATGAGAGCGAAACTCGAGTCTGGTGTTTCTTTTCGAAAGTGGTCCGACTAGAAAGTCTATGGGAATGCGACAGTTGCGATCAGTTGTGGGTGATGTTCAGTCTGTGTGTGAATCAAAAATCCTTACTACTCATCAGTTATCAAATACCACACAACAAGGCAATTATTTCTATGATTTCAACTTGGAGAGAAGTCCTAGTCGAGGGATCATCGATTGGAGTTAACAGACAGTAACTGTGTCTCCTCTCGAGGCAGTCGGATAACCTGATCATTACTCACAAGCAAAAGCGTTTGAGCATTTACATATCATAATTTGGTCGTGCCTAACATGAGGTCAGTGGCGCAGTGATAAACACGGTTGCTTCATGAAAATGTTTCAACATCATTCTTCTAATTCGCAACTTTTCATTATTCATATACAACTGTGGTGAAAATGTACTCGATTCACCGCTTATCCAAACCCTGACACAATAGGAGTTATAACAAAGAACCAATCCAAACGTCACGTTGAATATACTACACCAGGATTGGACAAACAGCCTCAATGTTACGCCTTCTGTGATTCGCTTATTTCTCTGTTCCCTATTACACCAATTAACGTTCAGTTTGTGACTTTGTATGTGCTAATACGATCAACCAATGGGTGACTATGATTTCTTTAATACTGTTGTACATGCATAAATTCGGCTTCTTGTCTCATGAATATGAACTGCTTACCGCAACTAGTACGAGGTCTTCTCCTTATTACTTGCGTGGGAAGTTTCAATCCGAGTACGATTTCTAGAGCTATTCGAAGTCCCTAATTCCGAGTATTACAACAACTCACAACACTATTAGTTCCGTATTCCAAATCGTAGTGACGATTTGACAAACGGAAATAGGATCAGAGGGCCCATACAATGTTTCATTTTTGAAACCTACTACTGACATCTTTGGTCTAAATTACTTTGGCCTCTTTGTACACAGTTGTTGAATTTTAGGACAAAATGAACAGAGATTACAATTAAATAGGGAATGGAATGGAGTTTATCCCATTTATTTGTTCCGGTGGACAATACTGTTCTCAAAGCTTATCAGCTTGTATCACAAACTGTCAGTATGGAGAAAGATTCCCTGTTGATACAGCCTGAATACTGGTGAGATATCCCACCCAGCCGAAATCTTAGTGAGGGGGTGTAGCGTTTTAGCTTCTTCGAATTACGCACCTTCATTGGAAACTTCATTGGCAACATGAACTTGAGGTTCAGTTTGAAAACTTTGACAATCAATTACAGGGGTTATGTCCGCCTTCCGAACTGAATTCTGAACGTTTCAAATCCACTCTTGGTAATGCTTGCCATAAATACCTAGGTTGTAGAACCTCAATTTATGGATGACTCACATAATCCAACTTAGGGAAGCTTACAACATTGAAAAAAGATCAGTCGATTATAATGTCAAGACCAGATAAGAGAACCGGAATTGTTCTGCTGAACAGGGGGGATTACATTTCGAAAATGTCGAGTGTTTTGTCTGATAAAACGAAATTTCGGAAAGAGAAATCTGGGAAAGATAAGACAGTGGGAATCGAGAAGGGGTTGTCGAGGTTTCTACGAAGGTTGAAGCTGGCTAATGGCATTAGTGCACATGTATTCGAGCGCATCCGTCCAAAAGGTACCCGCATCCCGCGGCTGTACGGACTATCAAAGATACACAAATACGGAGTACCGCATAGACCGATATTGGACATATGTAATTCCCCCTACCTTGCTATTGTGCAATGGCTTGTGGAGATTCTGGAGCCGGTCAAGACAGAAATTACGAAATACATTTGGACAGACAGTTGAATTCGTGGATTCACTTTCGAAATTCAATGCATCAGACAATAAAATGCTATCCTTAGATGTCTCGTCTCTATTTACCAATGTACCTTTGGTTGAAAAAATGCGATTCTTGTGTGATTATATCGATAGTCGCAGGATCAACGTCGGCCTGCCTGTGTCTGAGCTGAAAGAGTTGGTGATGTTCTGCACTAGTAGCATTCGGTTCCGATTCAAGGGTGAGCTTTATCGCCGGATTGATGGCGTAACTATGGGCTCACCGTCACGCCCGGTACTGGCGTACATTTTTGTGAGCGTGCTCGAGAATAACGAGCCGGACGAAACAACTAGAACAACCAGTGTACAAGACGGAAGGTTCACAGAAGTTTTTACCGTTTTTAACAGGGCGCATAGGAACATCGTGTTCAGTTTGGAACAAGAAACTGATGACCGTGTGCCATTTTGGATGGAGCACTAACACGCAGTTCAGCTGGATCGTAACAACGAAGTGTATATAGAAAGAGAACCTGGAGTAGGCAATATCTATATTTCCACACCTATGTACTGATTGGTCTGAAACGAGTTCTTGTACGTTGCTTGACGAATAGAGCAAAAAGAATCTGTACGGAAGACACGATAGAAATGGAGTTAAGCATGCTAGATGATATCCTTGCTGGTAATACCTATCCTTAGAAATTTATCACCAGCAACATGCAAGAGAGAGCTATGCAAGCTCCAGTATACACAGCTGATAAGAAAAGGTCTATACAACCTTGCCGTTCAAAGAGGACGCGGCAGCCGAGCTGATAACGCGCCAAATGACTTGATCTGAACGATAACATGCCTAGCAATGCTGCCTCATTTTTGATCTGTTCAATGGTCTGTCCCTCTGATTCAGCATATGTTGGTCGCAACACTAGGCATTTATCGGAAAAAATTGTTGAACACTGCCCGGCATGGCTTTCTTCCGGAATAACAAAGAACATTAACTCATCCATCCTGGCCCACCTGGTTGACTGTGACCGACACACAGACACGGATAAGGCGGTTCACATCGTTTACCGTGCCCCAGCCGCCGCTTCACGAAAGATCAAGTGGCGCATCCTGTCTATAGCAAAGGCGGTCGCAATCCGATTAAGTCAGCCGGATTTGTGTGTTCAAAAACAGTTCGTTCACACCCTGGAATTACCTTGACCAAACACCAGCAGTTAACCCACGCGGCAACTGGATCCCGTCCTCCCCACCCCAACTCACCCCAATTAACACTGACTTCCCTAAAAAACCCTCCATTGTGATTATAACCACAACCAAGTCATGCTTGTGTTTACTCAATCGCTTTATCCTCGCACTATTTTTGATCAGTAACTTACTATTGCTTGATTTGATATATAACTGTACCGGCCAAAGATGAGAATTTATCGAAAACAGTTCTGTTCGCTGAAACCAAAATTGTTTTACACAATTTTCAGGGGATTTTCAATTATTTCACTTGTTTCGTAACTTAAAGTCTGTCAAATGAATTGTCTTTCGTTCTACTCCATTTTCACACCCGTTATGTTTATTGCACTTATACAGCACGTCATTTGTTTGACTCGATACACTGTTTCATCCAAACTCTCCCTGCTTTCTGCATCCACTTTCTGGTCGTGACAAAACTTTGGCAATTGCTACTTTAGTAAACTAGAGCTCGACTGGGTAGAACTATTAGGTACTTTTAAGAGGAACCTACTCAAACTTACAGCGGATCTAGTGTGATGGAAATTGCCATAGACAATTACTAAGAATCACCGTATATAAATCGGTAACATTGTTAATTCATTTTTCCGTTCCATCGCCCTATTTTCTACTACTTCTGCATAAGTATATGAAGCAAAAATATCGGGTTGTGCATTCAGAATCTTATTACGTCATCCCACTCAAGGTTCTTGCGGTTTGCTGTGGTTGTCGCAATCAATCGATTGTGTGCTCAGAAACAATTGTTAGTGAGCTTGACCCTGCCCTGGACTTAGTGACCTTTCCTAACCCGTCAATCGACTATCCATCCCAATCACTCCCAAATTTTCCATATGAAAAGGCGTTTCATGTTAGTACTGATGTGTCAATACGAAATGCTTGCATTTAATAGTTTTCATGTTCTAACGGTGTTGTTCAAACTTCTGAAGGGAACGAACTGTTTTAAATAGCAGATAGTCTAATATATGTCGAGTACAGTAATACTTGAACTTTTGCGTTACGGCTGTCAGCCGACTCTGATAAACCTTTTATAAAACTCTTCCGTCCTAAGTGAAATCGTAATTTCCAGTCAAGAATAAGCCGGTTTGCTGAGTAAACGTACTCATATCTAAGCTTTGATAGATTTCCCAGTTTAGTCCGCAATTTGTAGTTTGCTAAACAATATGAAAATTTACATTGCGGACCGTGGACTTCAACAATGCATCCTCGACCATCAACCCAACTATCTTAAAAATGCCTACCAGTTATTCGTCGTGGATTATCACGATAAACGAGGGCAAATTCTACCTACACACGGATGCACATTTTTGTTCGCTCCTAACAATAACTGTGCCTTCCAAAGCGTCATACCCACTTCATAGTGCAATGGGCTTTGTATCAGCACAAGTCAATTACAATACTTCGCTTGATTTAGGCTATGGGAAAGACATCCAGCTGAATTTAAAATTCACCACTGAATGAGACTGGTGTTCGGTGTACATATATTGCTACTGTTTGACTAGATACGTTTAATTCTTATCTTAGACAAACTGTAGTACAGTACTTTTCTATATCTGCTTTCTCACTGGTACTGAGTTCTGACAACGTTAGAGTCGATCCCCTGACCTGACACCTTTTCACCGCCAAACCAATGAAGATTTAATGTTTAGGTTAATCACAGTTACATTTAATTGTAAACTTTAGACTGAAGTTCTTAATGAATTTATTAAAATGGATCTAGAAGGTCAAAATTGAGTTTGCTTGTTCCACTCTCCATGTCGTACATGGCTGAGGATCAGTGTTAATGAGACGAAGTCTCACACATTATTGAGAGTTATCATTACTTCTCACTTCCATTCACTTTACTGATGCTCTCAATATAATAGTAAGAATTTATTTCTCCATCTGGCAACCAGTAGTGCACGAGGCATTTTTTTACGGTAACGGTTCATTTCCTACCATCCTATTCAGGCCTTTTCTACGAATTGTTCGACATTACAATCACCGTGTTTCTAAAAAAACGTCTAAAGCCATCAACAAAAGGATCAATAATTTTCAGATTAGAACGTAGAAGATCTAGTTCAGTGCTCTGCCGCAACGGGAAAAATATTCCTGAGAAGACAAAAGTGTTTACTTCTGATGGCCAGTAAGAGTGTATTTCATATTATGAAATCTGTTCGATGTGATATGGAACAGTCATAACCGTCAAAAAAGCCATGTGTACAATTAAGTGAACCAAAGCCGGCCGGTTACGAATAACGCAACGAGTAAACGAAAAGTATATTTTCGACGAGCGAATAACAAGACGAGACTTCAGAACAGCAAAACGACAAGCGAGCAGCCAGCGGAGTCGGACGTTCGAGTGCGCTAAGTACTTGTCGGTAGCTATACTCGTTCAAACAAACCTTCAAGCACATCGAAAAGTTGGAAACAGAAGGAATACAAATGGCAATCTTGACTCTAACATAATTAGCAATAAACAAATAAGGTCGATACACATGCACTCATGATTGGTAATGGTTTCATAACCCGACCAATGTTGTTTCAGTAAAAGAATGTGGATTTTCCACAGAAAAGTATCACGTGTTTACGACTCATTGTGATAAATTCGCGATCAGAAATCACACTTTGAAGTTAACAATATTACTACTCAAAGGCTGTTCGAGCTACTGTTTGGAGAAGAATCAGACCATTCCAGTATATGCCTCTATCCAACAAAGTACTCACGCACTAGAATATTACTAATCTGCGCAGATTTAGAAACTTGCCAAATGAGAGAGATTCGAACTTCGGAACACTTAGCTGACAGAATGGTTTTGTAACCACTATTTCATCCGAACTCAAAACCAGTTTATGGTAATCAGCATGAGGGAGGAACCTAAACCTTAGAAAATGAAGTTTAGTCAGTCACAAATTCGAAAAGTAACGAGAAATTAACAAAGCATGGTTTACATGTTTATGTTTCTTGAGCTAAGTTACTTCATCTTATATCTTAGCTGAGCCACTTGCAGCAAAAGTTCCAGGTGCTCACATTCAAAAAAGAAACATCTTCTGTCTTCTGAGCACCCACGTTTGTTTACCCATTCCGACAGATATTGCATCAGCGTTAATTTGGAGTGGTTGAGGAAACAGAACCACTCCACAGCCTAACTTGCGTTAGAACTCCCGGCCCACTGTTTATCACGGAACAGTTTACCAGAGTGGTCCGAGACGAGTGCTCACTAACGGATCAGTATGCTTTGAAGATCCGTCTTATGGCGAGTGTATTCTTAGACTGTCTCTTCTAATATGTACGTCGCATCACTTTCGCCAGCGAGATTTTACTAATTTCAAGCCACAGAAGTTGTTTCCATATAGTGTTGGGAATTTTGTTAGCTTTCTTGTGGTAAGCAGCAGAAAACATCGCGGAAATGTTTCCTCTTCGGAGTTCCTTTTTGAACAGAACACTCAAGTTTTAGACCATCAAATTTATGAAGTAGGCTTCATTAATTTATTTCGGCTGATGCCTGTCATTCGGTTTCCGTAGTATTAGTTGCTTCTTTAAAAAGCATTACTGAAAAGAAAACATCTCTTACGCATCAGTGTGCAAAAATGCAGAAAAAAATTTGGTATTTAGCAAAATTTCAGAATCGTCTACTGTAGTTAAGAGTAAAAGTAAACGAGTCAGTTTTTCAACCTTCATACTTTTTCCCAGTAATGGATATATATATATATATATATATATATATATATATATATATATATGGTACCATCATTCATTAGCATATAAATTCCAAGTTTTACTTTAAGTTTCTATTGCATCATCACTCTGGTTACACGCTCAGTCGCTTGACCTAAACATAGAAAATCAGAAGAGACGCGACAACAACGTTTATTGGAAGAGCGAGATAAAACTAGGTCACAGAAGCTCTAAATTTTTGGGACAAGACGATTACCATAGATGGTTGACAGACACAGAGCGAATCACATGAACAGTCATATATGGCAATCACGACCTCAGAGCAAATCAAGTTACAAGGGGCATCAGAAGGCAATGCGAGAAAAAACAGTCCAGATAGTGGGACCATACCATCATTCACGACCATACCATCCGAGCTGGGCCGATCGATCGATGTAGCGTGACGCGTCCTGGCTGTCTCGTTAGGGGATGCGCCTCCTAACAATTCCCTAAAAATATATTTGTCCTCACTAGATTTAAACCCTATCCACTTATACATCACCCCCAATTACACGCTGTTTCAGCTCTCCTGTGCATGAGTACTGATTCCTTAGAGCAAACCAGTACGAACACAAAGAATCACCATTCATAGAAACTATTTCCTACGCACCTCTAACTTTAACTATAATTTATTGCTACCCCATGAAAGAAGTCTTGCAGGCAGAGACGCACTATTTCAGGAAGTACCGTTACGAAGAGAAGTGTTGTTCTACTACTTATCTCTGGCGAGCAAACAAACTTCCCAGAACCGTGGAGGTGCAGCGCTTGAAATGAGTCTGGTCACACCTCAGGAAGAAACCGTTTGGCATTCATGTTGTACCAAACCTCAAGTAAGCATCGTCCTGTGAGAGGATCCTTCAATTACGGAGATCCGTCAGTGAGCAGTATTCACGCAACAACTTGATAAGCTCAAGTGTGATGTACAGAAGGATTTTAAAAAGGACCTTGTTTAAAGCTTATTCACTGATAGTTTGTTCACTGAATTCATCCAAACCAAAGTCAGCAGAATAATGGTTTAGTCTGTGAGAGATACTTTTCCGTAGCGTCTTTTTCATGTATGAGCAGTCCGCGTATATTATGTACTTTGTTTGGCAGCTTATGGTATTTGTTTAAACGCCTGCTTCTCTCTTGAACTGAATTTTAAATCAATACTGAACACAAAAAAAGCACTGACAATAAAATTCTTCTGCTTGCGGTGAGTTTTTGGTTTCAAACTATCGCTAATGTCTGTAAGACAATCGAAGATATGCTGTTTGTGTGTAGTCGTATCTTTGCGAGGCAGCCAGTACTGTATGATATGACGCAGCTAGGTTAATTGCTCTCTGTTTGTCAGTTCAAAAGGCAAACAGGTATCCGTAGTGATTGTACTTCAATCTATTGTTTCTTAACTGCATAAATAATTACGTTGTACCGATACTAGTTACATTACGATTTCGTTGGCTAGCCCGCTGCGTTATTACTACTGCGTAGAAACTAGTTCTGGGTGTGAGCTACGTGCATTTTCGATTACTATCACGCATTCCCAATTACCACAATGTGTCATCAGTGTTTAGTGGTTACCTAATCGTTTTAATAAGATTCAAGGCGTGGTCATTTGATTGTATGCTTTCTTTTACACAGTTCATTCTCATTTAAGTTTACTATGAACATTTCAATGTGGCCTCTGGTTTGGTCATGTGTACACAATGAATGAAATTCACCTGATCAAACATCTTTGCCAAATGCATATTTTTTGCTTCTCGAGAAAGGTGACATATCGAACTGTGTTAACGTTACAAGTTGTTCGTGGAAATTCCATTCGAAGGTATATTTCAGTCGCCTCTTCTCACAATGATACACGAAACTGAAGTTTCGTTTGTGGTACACCTTATCAGAGGTGCGTATCTTTGTACGTAAGGAATTTTTACATCAGTTTTGTAAATGTTAGGCCAACGTGTTATATGCTATTAGATTAGACATCCGGTAGGTATTTGGCATCATCGTTCTGGAATGTTAGTTTGCGGTCTGTCTTATCTAGTATTAAAACTGTTCGAGCACTTCGACAAAAAACTAAAGAAATATGTTTCTTGTTCATTCCTGGTCTTCATTGTCCAAATGAAACAGTTAACCTTATTGAAACAACTGAACAGTGGTTTTCCTACTGATAAATGTGTAACCATTATTATGTCTGTAGGGCATTTGTAGGATCAAGTGAACCGACGACAACCGGTTGAGAATAATACAGCGAGTAGACAAAGAGTATATTGTTGACTTGCGAAGTCAACGCGAGAATAAACGGATACAAAACGATAACGGAGCGGAGCGACAAGCGTGCACGCAGCGGGGTTTGTAACAGGCAAGCCAGACGTTCTGGCTTCGTGTGCTTTTTGCACTCGCAAACCAACTTTGAGCAACGTGGAGACACCGGGGGACAGCGTTCTTCTAAAGTAAGGGTTCCAACGATGGTTCTGTGAAAGGACACAATAGAAACAATCGGGATCCAAAGGCCCAGTAAGAAATGCCCACGACTTACACAATCGAAAACAAAAGTGGGGCCAACAACACGGTAGCTCGATGCGTTACAGGTCGTACATTTGTGTATGGGGGGATCTCGTCGGTGTCTTTACTCGTTCAAACGAATGTTTGAGTGCATACAAGAGGAGGAAACAAAAAGGGTACAAATGGCAATTGTAGCTT
>LUCH01000878.1:157994-174335 GCA_013368495.1 Paragonimus heterotremus | reverse complement strand
CTGTTATGATGATGATGATGTTGATGAATGGCAGTCTGCCATAACTGGAACTTTTTCTATCGCCCAACCTGGAGGCACACACTGACTGGTGAACATTTTATTGGGATGTTTTAAAGCCACACTAGTATCCGTTACCAAACAAATGAATGTGTTGGAATGAGATTGTTCTGCCGCCCACCGTGTTCTTCTATCGGCCTGCCTCCGGTCGTCTTTTGTTCCCACCTTAATTATGTTGATGTGGTTCTGCGTGTTCGGTTCTTTTGGACCCATTGGTAAATGCCCTCATGAAACTGCTGGGGAATTGAACGGTTTGAACAGTTGTTCTCGTTCTTTTCTTCTGAGTTTGGCTGAGCTTCAATACTTGTCTGCACGTCCGAACAACGTTCACACGCAGTTTTTAAGTTGACAGGCTATGTGGTTGTTATCGAACCTGATAATTACGTCAGTTGTTGTCGTTTTGCGATAGGCAGTGTTTGTAAGCTTGCCATCAGGTCTTCTTTCAACTGCTACATCGAGGGGCGCTAGGCGTGAATTTTTTTCTTCGGCTGTAAAGGTTATGATATTCAAGCAACTGTACAACCAGCTGAGTTTGATATAAAACAGCTAATGCGTCATTCACTTATTGAAGCCACACTTTAGGTTTGAATGTTTGAAAGATTTCAGATTCCAAGCGCCTCATTACAGCGTCTGCAAGCAATCCCGACATGAGTGAGCCCATTGGAACGTCTCTCTTCCGTAGGTTGGCCGTCGAATTGTAGGTAAGTCCCTATGCAGAGCCCCACTTACTGGGTCAGTTCTTTCGGAGAAGGATTCGTCCTGCTGCGGTAACTGTCGTCTTCACTTTTCAGGAGCTTGTTTGGATTTTTAATACTTGCCTCTGCATAGTGTCATACGCTAATGTACATCGTTAATTATATATAAAGGATAACAATGTCTGATATATAATAATATATGTATATATCAATGTGAGATTCATACCGCTTCTCACACGGATAATCACTGTAAGGAAGTAACTCTTAGAGGTCGGATAACTGTGTAGTTTGTGTATTTTGGTTTGTAAACCTTTGGCGTTCCGCCGGCATATCACGCACACTATTTATCATTTGTTCATTGTTTTTTCTGGCTTGTATGGGTAAGACTGGTGTGCATTCTGTGCAGATTAGGCCGTTAGTCGCAAAATTGGCACGACTTTGGTATGTAATGTTGGTGCATCATAACATTTGTTTGCTAGTCGGATGTTCCATGGACCCATATTCACGGTCCATACCTAGTCGTAAACTGCTGACCCTGTACGCAGTTTCACATGACATTAAAAATGTAGTTATACAGCATGTTGTGTTTCCGGTTCGTCAACTGACTGGTTCTGTTCCAGCAGAATTCCGGATTTTTCACTATTAGGTGGTTTCCAACTTAGTAAATCTGCCAAACTACTCATCAGTACTCCATTTTCAGTGCTCATCAATGGCGTTAATAGGCTTCAACATGAACTGCCTGAGAACACATGTTGGAGCAGTTGATCTCATGAACTGTTTGGTGGATTCTATCTCACGCACCAAGACGGGTCGCCGAATCCACCTTTGGAATGTCCGAATTCGGCGTGACTTCGTAGTTCAGGTAATAGATCACTTGCCGCGTTTATGCACGTTGTTTCCGTCGTTGGCTCGAATCCGGCCGAAACCTGGACTTTTTACAACTAGTCCTCTTCTTACCTGATTCATTGGCTGTTTAATGAATAAGTAGAAGCTTCTCAGAGTACTCATAACAACACGACGTGACGAACCTGTTTGCCTTGCAGTGTTTGCTCTTCAGGTCAGTTACATCATAGGCGCATTACAATTTTGAAAGCTAAACAGGATAAACACAGTATGAACAAGTTATTAGTTGGAATATGCTTAAGACCGATTGAGTGTTTGTAATTTCAGGACAACTTTCGAACAGTCGATAATCTGTTTTACTGGTGACGTTTTTCAAAAAGATAAACCAGTTACAAATTTGGTGGTGTTGACGTAGGCTAGATGTAAGTAACTAAACGAAGTAGAAGGTAGCAGGTCATGGGGCAGGTGTACATATATAGCTTGCCAGTACTGGGTTCGGACTGCTAATTACAGCAGATCAGGGATACACTAACCACTAGACATAAATGAAATCGCTGTAGTATGTCAGATTCGTTGATCAAGGAAAGTAGATAAAAGGATCACAATCTTTGTGTGTTAAAATTGTCTTCTCATCCAGCCATTAATACTAGCCGTTTCGATCGACCCAAGACCTGTCGCCATGTGTCAGAGGGTTCAGCCCCGTCAACTCCATTTACAGCGCATTTGGCCTTCGTAGTTCCGGTGGCCTATATGACTAAGCGCTCCTGGCCCAATTACCTCGACATTTTCCAGATCAGTATCATGACCTGTGTCTAACACAGGACCGACGATTGCAGGATCCCTAATCGAGCTTTGATACTCCAGTTGATTTCTTGGCACTTTTCTAATGCCCCTTCAGTGTTTATTTACTCTAGTTCCTTGTGTCGTCTGCCCAATATAAACTTGCGAGCAGTAAGGTCAGTAGGGACAGGTTTGAGACCAGACAAATAATTACCGAATGTTGATTAAAACGTCATTTGAACTGTAGTTGTTAGATCATCAATGTATTGGATGCCAGTCGCACTTATTCCGTTGTCAGAACGTAACGATTCTGGGCGCATTGTGGGCTCAAATGTCGTCAGAATTCAACACCTCGTTGCCGCCGACCAGTTGACCTCTATTTGTTAACTTGAACGAAACGCACTGACAGCGTAGATGGAATTATTTTGGTGAACCTGTCTATTGAGCCCAGTTGGGTGGTGTTCACGGACCTGTTCAAAGAGGCGTACGGTGAAGTCGTGTTATTAAGTAACTAGTTCCACAGGAGTCAGCAAAAGTGTGAATCCTGTGTAACAGCACACCAGGCAATTTATTCATTAAACGTAAATCTACTGTTGAAGTGTAATTAAGATATGCTGACAGTTCGATTGTAAAGAGCGTTTGTTGAGTTGCAGTTGAGAGCCGTGCTGTTGGCTTCCATGCTGATTCCACAATCGATGTTGTGTTTATATAAACCTATCGTACAGAAAGACATTAAGTCCAGGATCTAAATACCTTTATTCCTTTTATGGACCAAAGCTTCTAATCACATGGTGGTCAATCCAGTAAGCGTCACTTGCCATAGACAATGAATTTCCATTTAGCGAATAATCATTGCTTACCCCTCCAAGGTTGTGGTAATGAACTAAATGTGGTGTGATATTGCTTCCGTGCGCGACTTCAGTAACTTGGATTACAGCAGAATGTTGACTAAATTTAGACGTAACTATTTTTAGTAGTTAGGTCCCTTCCCGTTCCCTTCTTTTTTCGTATAAAGGGCTTGCTTTTTCTTTTTCGTAGTTATGTGGCAGTTAAGCATCAGTGTGAACCACTGATGTATTGCTGGTTATGATAATGATGATGATGACGACTTGAATTAATGGATTTTCCAAGGTATTGCAACTGAACTGTCTGCCTACTGCAGGTGTTAATTCATTATCATTCAGTGCCGCGAAGTGAATTAAAGTGGTAATGATTGTTAGCCTAAATGGTGAGATGCTTCCGTTGGTTGTTTAACAAACGTTTAATTCAGTGAGCGACCGCACTAGTGTTGCTCGTTCTTGATCCATTCAATAGGTTTCCGGATATCTTCTATTCATTTGACGTGCTTGTTTGTGTATAGCGGGAAAAGCTAAATGTTCCGATCTGCTAAGTAGTTTTCTGGCATTTTGCATCATGCTTGATGTAGTTACAGAAGCTAATCTGGCCTGGTCGACGTTCAATAAGTTGCTGTGGATGATTTGACTTATCCCGTCACTCAAAACACGCGCTCCTGACATCTGACCAGACGAAACACAGCTTCTGGACATAATAATAAAGCGACTGCGTTATCAACTACAAAATGCACTGACGTATGTTATTTATAAAACGAGTATAATCGTTAGCGATAAGACAGTACCGCATATTGTGAATCCCACGCTACCGTAACGCAAAGGTTTTAAATACGCGCTTGAAAGTGTGCAAGCGAAGTTATAACATTTACCTATAAATAAGGTCCAGTAATGTCTACCATAGAAGTGTGAATACTTCCCTTCAGCTATGTGACCTAGGTGTTCTTAACCTTTCATAATGCATTTATTGACTATTCCTTCTTGTAGGCCGTGAAAGCAAACTGTCAACTGGCATAAGTGAACAATATGCCATTTTTTATTATGCATATATCTGGCTAGTTCAGACGCATCTCACTAGCTGTATCGTCGCTCATCTGTTGTGTCTACCTAAGATCAGCAAGTTAACCTCGCCTTTGATACCTATTATTGACATACATAATTCATTTTGCCATGCTACATCAAAATAATCAGCGGAACTACCCGAACTAATTTGGCAAAAGTAGTGTATACACAACGTTCAAGACATTCTCGATTTTGTTGCCTAAACAAGGAATATTATATGAATGAGCAATATATGTACTTTTTCCATCAACATCTGCTGGTTGTTCACAGTGAGACCCGCTGCTTCAACATGCCAGTCAGTTCCGTACACCAGGGCCTATTCTGAAAAAACGTTTTCAGGGCTTACGCTCAACACACAATTCAAATTTGGCGAGCCGTAATCCCAACCCAGTAGAGTTGCATTTGACATTTTCATGAACATACCGAGGCGTCAACATCTAAGTCGTAGTATATAAACCATCCACTTCTATCAGCGGTATACAGACGATACTTTGTTATATTGAAATGTGAACATGGTTTATCTGCTGTTGTTCACTCTTTCAAGTCGAGTTCATCCCCACTTAACATTCATTTCCGAAACAGAATCAGAAAACTGGTTGTTCCTTAGATGTGGATCTGAAAAGTCGCCCAGATTGAACTTTGCAGTGCACTGTTTATAACAGGGCGGCGTGCAATTTTTAGTAGGTTTGTGGCCCATAAATAACGGTAACGTAACAGCCGAGCCATGAGGGTTTGGTTTGTGGATACATTATTTCAGAAATCAAAAACACCTGTCAATATGCCAATCAAAGACGACCGTCCTGATCGCCATATAACCAGGAACATAACCGTAATCGGTTCATGAGGACCATTCTTCACGCTTAAGTAGGCTGTATCTATTTAACTTTATTTTTAGAGTAATATCGTGAGAGAAATAGTTAATCGTCGACTTCCTACGACCCTCAGACGTGCATTTCCGGTGGCAATCTTACGTAGCTGTTTCACTTAGTTTTGTCTGCTCATACTGAACCTGGAAAACTGTCCGTCGTCGACCAATCCACTCTCTTGCTGTTGTACAACAGAATGTGTAGACCGGGTGACGGGTGACGTTCTTCCAAACGGACGAAAGAATATCATCCAGCACGGCTCATGACTAGCTTGAACAAAAACGTTGACAGCGTAGTCTTTGCACATCTGGCCAATATTGACCTTTGACGTTACTCCACTCAGGCTTTCGGTACAGTCCACAAGGTTTGGGTCAATCATCTCGGCTTGGTCTAACAACAGATGCTATTTGCAGTCGAACCACTTGCTAACACAACCTGCTTCTTTGTTCACATCGGAAGTTTACGTGGGTTTTACAACTACTGTGATCACCAACTTCCATTCACACTCAAATTGCCACTCCCTAACTCTGTGGCCCAATTGCATATGAAATCCCGAACCACTCATAACCAATATTGGTGACTCGTTAGTTGAATTGTCACACAGTACTTGTTTGGAATGTTTCCATGCTTGGCATAGACCAATACTTCGCCCTTTCCGTTTATTGAATGCTGTTTTAAAATCGTTGAACCTATGCAGTTGTATTAATCCGATGAAGAGTAGTGATGCAACACAAGTGTTCGTTATTATATTCTACAGGTCGATATGAATTTTCGCTTGAACGTTTTAAAAATTTGAGTCGAGCGCCAGTGAAGTAGCAACACTGTGCACTGTCCGGTTTATGTTCCACTTGGAAAAATCCTTATTGACCTAAAAATTTGTCTTTGTGGATCGATTCTCTAAACAGCGCCACTATTGATCCCCGGTGCCTCACCAACACACTGTAGTGTGTCAGCTGAAAGTGATTATCAGCCAGATTACAACTGTCAATTTCGTTTGCTCAATAGCACTCGAGTGTACTGACCACATGATATTGTCAGATGTTTTTATACAGGGCTCATTTACGCTTATATAAGCGGGAAACTTGAAAGATTTTTCCATCCATCATGAAGCCTGCTATTTTTTTGGTTGTCTCCTATTTGTTAGTAGGGCTGACGGTGGCTGTGCCCCGGAAGTTCAAGTACAGGCTGGAATATGATGTGGATCCATCAAACAAATTGGAGAAGCGTTTGGAGACTGAACGAGAGACATTAGTTCACTTGAAAGAGGCTGGCAAAATCGATATGGACGGTGAGAAGCGGGCACATCAGTTTGCCAGTTACGATCATTTCGATTACGACGACGACTTCTATGGCGATAAATATGACGACGTCCAGTCAAGAGATGTAGTTCATCCACAAGTCGAAAAGCTCGGACTGAGCCAGTATCAAAAGAAGCAAGCTATCCGTTATGAAAAACGATTGGAAAAACAGCGAGAACTCTCTCAAGAAATCAGACATTTGCCCAGATTTATCAAGGTTGAATCACGCGATAAGTATGACAATGAGTACGTATATGGGAGCTATGGGCGTGGCAACAAACACGCTTCCTTTGATAGATATATCGACAACCATGACTACAAATTCGATCGATACGATGGACCAAAGGACGAATATGATGAAGATGACTACTAATCGACATATCTAATTTCCGAAATATACAGCTTGTGTTTACGCAGTCGGCAATTTGTCTCTGACTTCTTCGTCATTTATTAGACCGTACCAGTCGTCTTGTCACTGCTGTTCAGCTGACCTGGGACAATAAACAGTAGAATTATTGAGAGTTAGTACAGTTTAGTTTCTCATAGTTCATCTAGCGTAAGCTCCATCTTAGGAGTTTGCGTTCTGTCATTGACAAAGCACTGGTACGCTTTGATACTTCATTTGCGCATCGACGGTTTGTTTACCATGTCACAGTTTATGCCCATCGGTGAGCAACTCACCAGGTCAAAGGGATCCGTGCTATTACAACGGGAGTAGATTTGAGAAAAATAAGTCGAGCAGAAGATACCAAAGTTTGTGTGTCGGTCAATGTTAGACCTTACAAAATCGTTATAATTGTGTTCTGTTTTGCGGTCTGTTTGTTGGCAGTTTCCTGTGCACCTTCACTGCTGACTACGGCGGACATACACTTGTACAATATCATACTTGTTTTTCCGTCGGTATTTCCATCTTATTACCACGAAAACGCAAGATTCGTAGACAATTTCTGTATGAACATGCTACATGTGTTTTGTTTTGACAACCACTGTCATTTTTTGGGATTTTTCCGGGGCTTCCTACATACGTAGAACTGAGCATCAGTCGTGAACCACAGTTATCGAATGCCGACACACTAACGACAAAACTTCAATTCAGCACAACTGCTAAGTTCGAATTTTTTACATGTGGATCTCACTCAAATGTCTGCCCAACTGTTAATGAATACTACAATTTATATTCCGTTGCAACTGCTTTTCCTAATTCAGATTTAAATTTACTGGACTTCTCTAACTAAATACAGTCACACAAGATGTGGAGGGCGGCTTAAGTGCTTTCCAGATTTTTCAATCTATCTGCTCTGGTGGTAATATGTGAACCACCTTTTTCCTATCAGGTCTCATTGACATTAACTCGGTGACCAACGCAACCGTGAACCCGTAAAAAGAGCGTTCTGCTCAATCAGTAATAAGGAAGCTTTTAGTCAGCTTGCTTCAGAATTGTTAGCGGTCAGTGGAATCGAGGAGTGTTTGTTCATTAGATTCATTGACGTGACGGATGTGCAGTTCTGTAGTAGTTTCGTAGCTACTTCGGAACGCGCTGTTTCCTAACGAATTGTCAAAGTGACCGCGATTTGTTTCCGTTGTTCACAGGCCCTTTCATATGAGTTGATTTCAACACCTAACAGGTGTTCCCCATATCATATTAACTGGGATGACAGTCAGCCAATTTAAGTTTACGGGCGCAGGACCGCTTATCATGTGACAACCTAACGGACACGAACAGCAGCGTTCTCTTGGTCCACTCGGTTACCCTAACATGCATGACGGTCTTTGGGAGAGTTACTCCACGTGTACCTGCTTTTATGTGATCCGTTTGTGTCCATGACTGAGACGCAAGAGGTGATCTCTACATGACGTTTCCCTTCTCATGTTGAAACGTGGAGCTGGAGATGTGGAGGCTGAAAAATGTACCCAGCCGCAGCAGTCTCTCACGATTGTCAGTGCGTCGTGTTCGAACACCAAATCTATCACCTAATCACTCCTCTTCTGAAAGGGAACGACTAAATTTGTGTCGTAGAATGTATTCTAACGAGCGTTTCCGCTGCGGTTCGTTGGAGTATGTATCGATTCACTGGACTTGTGCTAGGTCTGACTCCGCACAAGTGACCATTGGTCGGAAGGCAGTCGATCAAATATGGTTCTGTTTTAGAACTCAATATGGTCACCACTTCGACTTAATGACAAACTTCAGCTTCGGCCGTCATCCAACGCCCTAAAGAAAATGTGCTTGAATCAGTTGCCACCTAAAAGTGTGTACAAGTGAGTGACGGTGCCGTAAGCAGATTCGCATTTCAGAGACTCAAAACATCAAGCTGTGAACTTATTGGATTACTAGCCAGAACTCCTTACCGATGTGCTAACCTTGAACTGTGGACATTGGAAACGTCAATGTTTGCTAGTAATTTTCGCATTAAAAAAATGTTTGTCAGCCATAGATAAATTGATGGCGGAAGAATTTATTGACAAAATAGAGGAGAGAATAGATGACTGAATAATGTCACTTCTGATAATCCCCACGAGTTTCAGTTAATGGATGCCACCTCGATTCTCTGATACAAGTGGCCAATTTGCGAAACAGCACGAAGTGGGGTTTTCTTAGGGGACTTCACTAGGAGTCAGTGGCTGAAAAGTTCCATTCAATTATCTGTGATGGATTTGCATAGCACGAAGGCGCGGTGACAAAGATTCTAGTTGGAGTTTTGCACCGTAGATTTAGTCAAAGCATCATCGGGTTTTCTTTATGCCGGTTGAGGTAGTGCACCGGCGGTCACAATCAACCGTTGAGCAACTGCTGTTTTTTTATTCGTGAATACTTTTACCAAGCCCAGGCAACATCGCAACGTACAATCCTATAGGTTTAAGTGCCCTTCGTCTGAATACTCCTCTTTTTTCTGTGCGACATGGTTGTACTTGTTATCACCTAGGTCCTAATCGGTATGACCCTCCGAATCAGCACAGTACTGAAACTCGTGCGACGAATCAGAGTAGGTCACGGGATCGCATTTGCGCATTTGTTTGAATTTTCGTAAATATTTTATAGTAATTAGAAAGATGTTCATAACTTTGCTTTGCACTACATACCTTTACTACTTTGGTTTACAGTTTTAAATTACAAGTTGCGCTTTAAGACCTATGAGTGTGAGGTTAGGCAATTTTTGGCAGTGGGTGTTTTGCTGAGTCCAAATGAGAAATATTTCAGTCTTCGGCGTGACTTTGTAGCTTTTCTGGTAGTAGATTTGCCTCGTCTGGGCATTCCGTTCCTGCAGCTGGTTCGAGTCCAACTGTACCTCATGTTTTTGGTAATTGCATCTCCTCTGAGTTACCAAGTCTGCTAAACTACTTATTGAGAATACAATTGAGCTTAATTTTAAGTTGAACATCATTCATATTTGACCACAGGCTTCGCATTCAGACAGAATTTCTGTCCGGCATCTTTTGAAAGGAATTTACGTCCCCTCCTTTTCTCCTCTGTTTTTTCTTCCTGGCCAGGGTTCACTTCTTATTCATGGTAGTATGACATTCAAACACCAGTGAGAATCACTGATGTAGTGCTACTCGGTGATTATGGTGATGGTGAAAGTAATACTATACCGTGTTGCGTTCATCCTTGAAAAGCTTTTATCAGTGTTGAAGAATTGATTATCCTTCCATCTGTTTCGGCCCCGCGTGTGCTTCATGAAACAGTGGGTAAAGTGCAGTCGAAACGCGAATCCTCAAATCATGCTATGTGCGAATGTTTTTGGATTAGTCATCGTTTGACTTTTTGCAGATGTCACGCTGTTGTCACCTGATTTCCTGGCGTCACCACTTCGGAAGTTAGACTTGTAAACTTTTGTGAATTCTCAACTACATCCGGTGATAACAGTACACAAAAAATAGCCTCAGTCTTTGTCTTCGTCTGTGCTTGTCAAATGGATCTTCGATTACCAACTTAGTGTTACACAATTTTGATAATGTAGATAAATTTTTGACAACTTCTGTGCGTTCTCACTGATTAATCATACGCGCTTTAAATTCCGTCAGGGAATGCGGCATGAAGTGTACTTCATTCATACGGGTATTAACTACCACTGAATCGATACCGTACTCGTCCGTCAAAATGGTACGTTGGTCATCCTCACTTATCACTTTATTTACTAAGTGTAGCTGTAGCAGCTCCGCTTATTAAAAACGCAAAGGTAGTACCTGTTCACTAGAGTGATAACGTATTCCTAGGTGGTTACACAAACTCTACAACCGGTGACATAAGTCTTGCCCTCTGAATAGTTGCTCGTTCCACTAGTTGCTTGATGATGAGTGTATACGGGTTTGGCTCATCGACTTACTTCAGTTTACTGATGAGTAGTAAGGGATTTTGCTTTTTATGTAGATTGAACGTCACCCACAATTGGTCCTAGCTGTTACATTCCCATAGACTTTCCAGTCGACCCCTTTGGACAAGAAGCACTAGACTCGAGTTTCGCTCTCATTTGAGCTGATCAGTGGTGCATATCCTTACCACTGCTGGGACCAGAACTCCAGCCACGCTTTCATGAGGCAACCGCGTTAACCACTGCGCCATTGACTTCACATCAGGCACGACCGATTTATCACGATTGTCTCATGAAAAGCGTGGCCAGAGTCCTAGTCCTGACGGTGGCGAGGATATGCACTTGACCAGCTCAAATGAGAGCGAAACTCCAGTCTAGTGCTTCTGCTGTTCGAAACGGGCCGACTGGAAAGTCTATGGGAATGCGACAGCTCCGATCAATTGTGGGTGATGTTCAATGTGTATGAGAACCAGAATGCCCGACTACTGATCAGTAATGAAATACAGCTGAACAAGTGAATGATTTGTGTGATTTGAACTTGGAGAGAAGTCCCTGTCGAGCGGTCATGGATTGGAATTAACAGACAGTAACTGTCTCCTTTCGAGGCAATCGGGCAACCTGATCATTATTTCAGTTTCGTTGCGCAGTCATGGACTTCGCTTCTCACGTCTAAACCTCACTTCTGTTTTCAATAATGGCCTGATGCAAACCTGCGATTGCCTTGACTTCAGTTGGTTTCACTAGCTTGAGGCGTAATCCGAATTCATTCTCGTGCTTAGCGGTATTATTATGGTTTATTCGTTTGTCGATTATCCCGACGTTTGTAAGTTCGTGCCTGAATGGGAGTGTACTAACTAGCACCCGGCGTTTTTGTACAACGTTTGCTCATTTGGTCTATTTCATGTCACTAAAGTGTTATGCTTGCTGCAGTGTCAGCATTTTGCGTTTAGAAGTTTGATCACTGTCGAGCGTGGTTTCATCAGCCCTTCTGTTTTTCTCCGCATCTCCTCAGCCTGTGGTACGAGATCGCGCTACGAATTTCATGCGTCGGCTGAAGTCTTTGGGCTCAGAAGTTATATGGTAGGTGCCTTCGTTAATCGTTAGGGTATCACATAGGTAGGTTATTGCCAGTCCATATTTTTAAGTGAGCTTTCAGGGTTATATTAAAAGTCATCTGTACTGTGCTGCTTATTTATGACGTAACGTCCATCCTTCACATCTGTTTTGCACTAAACTGTCTGTATCCCTTCACTAATCTGAACAGAGGAGTTGGAATGCCGCCGCCTGCACATTTCTTGTTGGGTCGGCAGGACCAACTAACATGGGATGTTTCAACTTATTGTCCACAACACGCAAAGGGGTAGTAAAAGTGGAATTCAAACAGCCGTGATCGGATTGGCGTTTAATGCGCATTAAGCTTACAACAATCTTGAACAAAACGGATTTAAATTGAATTGTCGCGACGGTTATGGTTAATTTTTCCAGCCATGAGTTGTAATGATACTCTATGATTGTGAAAGGTGGGGATAAACTCATGTGGTGGCTTGTTGAAACTGTGTCTTCCACTATGCAAGTGACTGTCACTATGACGTCAGATTATAAAATCCGTTTATGAACCCGCGTGAGTATACGTTCCATCTTCCATGAAACCAAAGATCTTTTGGCTCCATTTATGTAACTTTCTCCACATTTATGGGGTAATTGCTATACACTAAGTGCTTTGGCGTCGTCGAGGGCACCTGTTGTCGGTGCGTTTGCTTGAGAACCCTTAAATTAGCGTTATAGTAGGTTGGCTTCAATGAAGAGAGACAGCTCGTTGGCTTTCAGATATTCGGAATCTAAAATAACCATCCAGCGCCGTTTGGACTGACTGTTGGCCAGTTTTATCTCACTGAAATGTCTTAATTCAGACCACTTCCTGCTTGTTTTTATCCGTCAACCTATGGATCAGCCGTGATCTAATTCCTCGTTCACGATCATGAATTATAGTGACCGTCCATCCCTTATCTGCACTAGGTTTCTCCTTATGTCTTTTGATATAAAATGCTGTCACCAGAGATGCCGAAGCGATTTCGACAACTTCATCCTCATAATTATTTGCCGTTCTTCCTCATGGCTGTTAGACAATAATCACTTTCTTCTCATTACCTTCTTCTCGTCACGTTCTACTTACTAACCTTAGTTCCTCAAGTGATCTCATTCGCCTGCAGTTTAGATTTCCAAGTCAGAATTTTATTTTGTGCTTGTGGGTTCTGTGTACTACTTTTTTGGCTCATTATTTCATCTGTCCTCTCTGTTCCCGACTTGCGCAGGTACGATTCAGTCGCTTGGAACGGGAAAGTTTGCTACCAGAACTGTCTGACTGAAGCAAACAAGCCGTTTCTGGACCTCGGTCTTGACGGGCTATTTACGAACTACAAGTGGGATCGCGATCTGCTCAAGCGATGTCAGTCTGAGTTAGTTTGGCAGACTCTTAGATGGCTTCGTTTCTCACCAGATAGCTTGCGTTGAAATGTGTTTTCTTTTTCTGGTTATCTCTGTCGGCACTCGATCAAGATAACTGTAAACTCTGACTTGCTTTCTCTTCGGGGCGATCTGTTGTATTGAGTTCTTGAGTTTTTGCTGCCGAAAATTAACTTCAACTTTGCCATGTGATAAACAGTCAGTACTTATTAACTAGCTACACTTCCATTCAGGCTTCTGTTTCGTTTGCTGCGGTTTGTTCATGTTTTCTTTATAATCATGCTTTCTGTCCAAAAATTTCCATCGATGGGACTACTTAATTGATTTACAAAACAATAGCCTGGTCATGCAATATTCAGACAGCAATTAAAAATAGGTTTGAGTTAACTGGGTAAAAAAGACCGGCAAACATATCATTATGAGTTTGAATCCCGTCCTCTTCCAACGTTTCCATCTGCACCTGGACGACCTGGCGTTGTGCACCTTACATGTGGTCCAGTTCGTTGCACTGCAACAAATACCACGTGGGCTGAATATTTCTCTCCATCTTTATTGATTGCAGTAGGTCTACACACACAGCCACCATGGGGTCGTTGTGACTATTTTTCCCCGTGGTAATTAGCGTTTGTATAGGCTTAGTGAGATGTGGAAAGTTTCCCTTGAAACATGCCGTGTAGGTTATCCAAGAAGTGACAAATTGCTTTTAAACTACCGGCGCAACTTTGCCAACCACTTTGCAGTTGTGCGGTGTACGTTTTGATACTCCGCGAGGCAGCAAACAACTGTTACTATAATCCATATCGACGGGTCGGGCTGCCTCTGTACGGAGATGGGCAATTGTATATGTATCAGTTTGGTGAAAGCGCCTTATGTGTATTTTTGTGTTAATACAAAATGCACCGTTGCCTCTTCATTTTGTTCTGGCTTTGTACGTTCTAATTTCATTGTACAGAGCTAAGGACACGGTGACTTCCTCACGCGTTTTCGTTGGTGTTGATTGTTTTGGCCGTGGTTGCCTCGGTGGTGGTGGCCTATCTACGAATATCGCCCTCAAACTCATTCTGGATGTAATGGTGAGCTTTTATGCTGCTTTCTGGACATGTGTTGCTTTTCAAACTCTATTCCACTGTAGTTTATACGTTAAAAAAAAAAAGATTTTACTTCGACGTTTCGGACAACACGATAATTTTTACTAAATGACGCGTTATTTCAAACGGTTCTGCGAATGAGGCGCATCGTTGTTCTTGCTTGTTCTGTCTATTCCAGATTGGTTGGTCATCAGCCTCTGAAACTGCCCAATATTTGTATACCTTGGGCCAATAAAAACACCTCTACCCCCGAATCGGATAAGGTTTGTCCTCTATGATTTACTTTCTGTCACCACAAAGGTTTCAGTCATCGACTGGGTAGACTAGGTACTCTAAACTGGAAACGTTGTTCGCATGTTCCCATGATCTTCACCGACGCATGTGGTGTCGGCAGTCAGTCGATATCCAGTTCAATTCGGAAACTGGTTTGACACTTTCGTAGAATGGATCTGTAGATTATGGAAACATTGCCTTATCAAAAAATTACAGGTGAATGGGAGTGGTCTGCGGGTAGTACGTTATCAAGTCTGTGGTGATTATGAACGTTCTTTTGAAAGAGATCGTAGAAGAAAAACATTTAACAAAAGAGATATACGACATTCGAGAATGACGAAAACTGTTACATGTATACCCATGCTACATAAGTTGTATCTTTTTTTTCTGCCCCTATGCGATCATAGACAGTGGTCAAAATTTAATTGTTTACGACGCAGATTGTGTCAGAGGGGAACGGTAGACATCTTCAGAAGGACCGTTGAAATGAGAACCATCTTTTTCTGATGAGTTTACTATATGCGAGCCCTACTGAATACATTTAGGATTATATAGAGCGAAAATTTTGTGTAGTGAACTTATAGTATGCAGATTGGTTACACCAAAATTGATTGATATTTTCTCTCCCACTGATAACAAGTGCGAACTGTTTGAAAAGTCAAGAAAACCATCAGCGTAACCTACAGTTTTCCGTTGCTGGTTCACTTGTGTAAACCGGCTGTGGTTTGGTTATGACGGTATCTGATTAGCAGTCACGCGATCGCCGTTTCGAGTCCGTCTTTCGCTACCACTACCGTCCAACTTCAAACAACTTAACGACATCCAAACCGCGTGTGACCTCGTATGGTGAACACCTGGTGTTGTATACCAGTTTGTCTGGGACGATGAATTGAAAATCTTAAAATATGCTTGTGTCTACGTCGGTGTCAGTTTTTTGGTTTCGTCAGTTTGAGGAACTCCCGTGTAATCTTAAAGCCTGGCGACAGTAATTTGATTTAACGGAGGCTGCTTTTTAACTGTCAAACATTGCTCCTACGTTGAAACCTATATTGACAACCGTGGTCACGGAAAAGTTTGATATTCGATTTCACACATCCTATAAACGTAAAGCCCACCAGACCAAATTTGATAAGGCTGCAAGAGTGGTATTAGGCTAGTTGGAATGTGGCCATTCTCTGTACACCCTCAGGACCGATCAAAGAATCGCCACAGTCGTTATGACCCGCTTTGAGTATGAGGATGATCTTCTTACATGTTAGCTGTAAGCTTTAGGAAAACGTCGGAAAGGCGACAGCTGCCCAGTTTGAAGGAAATTTGGGTTGTAAGAGTCGAAATTAAAACTGGATCGTTCTGTTTGGTTCACTTTGGTTTCAGACTATTCTTCCTGGACGCTTGTGTGGTTCACCAAAGATGCATAAAACTGGTGTACCCATTCGGTTTGTCATGGGTTATGTCGCCTGTGAAACTTGCATACTTGTTGAATATCTCTACCATATTGGCACTACTACAAGGACCAGTGGTAACTTTCCCGACCTATGCTGCTACCTTGACGAGGTGGTTGGGCTTGTGTGCTGTTTTGATACGGCGGGCTATGCTGACTAGGACTCCGGTCTTTCCAGGTACAACCTTGTCAGACAGGCCAGAGGAGAGCAGTTAGACGAAAAGCAGTTACACTCAGGATTGTATGTCGCACTGCTCACCGCATAGGAATGCTTAGATAGTGAGGCACGATCCTATGGGCATACAGCAGAACTATTT